>JAQFVV010013283.1:0-171518 GCA_028023455.1 Epiperipatus broadwayi
TGGGTATATTTCATATATATATATTGAAACAGTAAGATTCAAATTCGAATCTTAAGTTTCACCTTTTCTATCATCTCTCACCCACCATCTTTATCCTACCAAAATTTAAACTTTTGGTATCGAATTGTGTTTGTAGCGGTATTAACAATATATAAACATCTGTCAAATTCTCCGTAAATGCGCACATACTTCGATAACAAATTTAAACAATCAATGAAAATATTTGATATAATTTCAAATTTCTCTTTTAGATATATAATGTTTATATAACTTTATCTATTTATTTTAAGTTATAAACTTTCGTTCATTTATTTCTGATTTTCAAAAATCTTATTTTAAATAATAAATTTTGAAATTCGATTTTAATTTAAAGAAAAGTAGAAATAAATTATAAATCCCCTTCATACTTGAAATTTTGCAAGTCATGATCGGTGAGAGATAATGGATTAATTAGAAAAAAATTCCTAAAAGTTTTAATTGTTACAAAATATTGTTTAGGTGTAAAACAAATCTAAACAATAGGAAATGTAGCTTTCTGAATTAATTAAAAATCTTAAACTGCGACTAATGCATTCATTCTCCTCTGGGCAAATGGATTGATCTAAAAATAAAATAGATAAAAATAAAAGATAAGAAAAAGAAAGAAAGAAGGACTTTAAAAAATGAAATTGGTGCTTTACTCTTGCTTGGTTTTGAGGTTTAGTGAATCCTGATCGAATTAGTATATTGTAAAATGATCGAGTAGAAAGCAACAAGGCTATTCTCCTCCAGAGATGGTCAATCCAATGCCTGAACCTCCACATGTGCCCTTCATAAATTGAATAAGGGGAATCTGCAATCAAGATAGATGGGGAGCTACTGCTGCTATCAAAATAAACACAATAACCTGAGTGCTGGGAAAGGGAAGCTACTGCTATAAATGAAACGAACAATACGTGACTGACCTGGAACATGTAATTCATCTCCTTATGAAACAGGTACCTATACCCAAGGTCTTTAGAGTACTGTAAATTCTATTTACAAGCTATAGCTAACTATATAAATTATGTACACCTGGGTCTCTTTTTATGTGGATTTATTTAATGCGATTTTGAAGTTACGCGATTCACGTTTCTCCGGAAGTCGAACTCCGATAATGCGCTATTACCTTAAATAATAAATTTTGACATTCATCTTAGTAATTTCAATATTTTCAGTGCTTTATAATAGTAAGATTTTATGCAATAATGAAATTAAAATCATGATTTCCACATTTTATGTATACACACATTAAATTTTACAAGATTATAATGTAAATTTGTTCAAACATTGTGTGTGTTAATTTTGCATTTTAAATCACAGTCTGTTTTTGCTTTTTAAAAAAGAATGTAATCAATTATTCATCATTTAGTGTCTGCAAGTTTATTTTTAAAAGGTGAGTAATAGCAGTGGGCACAATTAAAATTGAAAATTAAAAAGTTGAAGACAAAAATAAGAATTTAATTTTTAGTTGTTAGATTAATTACTAATTACATTGTCACCAGAAAACCATTAACACAACATGAGAGTGACATTGGCACTAGTTGTATTTCCTCTTGTGAAGAATCTGAATTTTTTACCAGTTTGCAAATGAACCTGGTTAACGGAAAATAGCAATAATAATTAAAACGTGTATAAAAATGTAAATTACTGTAAATTATGCATAAAAATATATTGTTTTGAATAAAATTAAATATTATAGTTAAAAAAAGTTTGTCTTGTATCAATTTTTTTTAAATTTGAAATTTTTTATTAGTCATATTTTATTTCCTTATTTTTTTTTTTTTGCACGAATTTTAAAGTAATTTTACATTGGTGCTTTGCTTTTACACGATTTTTGAAAAATCACAGTCCATATCCCCCCTTTTTCAAGGTAAGTTACATTTATTTTTGCGCGATTTTGTTTGCGCGTGTTTTCTGAGGAACCTATCTATCGTGTAAAACGAGACCCAGGTGTACTTCTAAATTTACTTGTTGACATATACTCTTTAAATCTTTGTAATAATTTAGCTTATCTAACTCTTGCCTATCTCTTGGGTATGTATTTCTACTTTTGCATTTTTTATGTTAATAATAGTAAGCATTGGTGGTCAAGGGGTCAGCAACAGCTGCTTTACAAGCAGTTGTCCCGGGTTAGCAGGCTCACTTCCCAGCTGATGCTATGACACATGAGAAAAAAAATAACAGCATGCCTTTAAGATTTCTGATGGGACTCAGCCAATCTTTAAATGTAAATCATAATTAAAACGGTTGCCATCTTGTGTGACGACCGAATAATAAATTTCTTTTCTATACTTATGTTGGCTGGTCAGCTCAGAAATCACCATAATTCTCTAATAAATAAATGATTACATGAAATAATGGATGCATGTCCTGCAAATCATATTATTAATATTTTACTTACGTTAGATTATTTTGTTCCAATTACTTTCATATTAATCAACACGCATTCATTGTTTCACTTATTGTAAATGCAGGAGTCTACTATGTAGCAGGTGGCAGACATATTAGTTCTTAGAATAACCACCCCAACTTACAAATTCCCTTTTAAACCTGCTTTTTAGTTTTAAATAATAAAGTTAGTGTATTTCAATAAATCCACTAATTACATGTATTTGAAAGCGAAATAAGTTATTTATTAAATGTTGGTATTGTGAGACCAGTTGCAAATTTTAGATTAATTCTTAAAAGTAAGCCCGATTTGATATTATATTAGATAGACATGTGTTACAGTTTAGAGATGCAATAATCCATCTTCGAGCCTTAGATATTCTGGATCAACAGGAAATACTGGATCCTAGTCATCCTATATAAGTGGGCATAAAGAATGTCCCCATAGAACTGGACACCTGTCACACAGTCAGTGAGTAATTGTGGCACAGTCCCTTACAGTTGATGATGGTAATGAGACCTCTTTACCTTTTGGGCTTATGGCAAACACCAGCCCGTCACTTTAATTTCATCCATTGGCTCTGCAGTTTTAACATACTGCCACATTCGCATCGCAGTTCTAAATGTACCACGTGTTTCTTTGTCATTAATTTTATGACTCTGCCTCTACATTATCTGGCATGAATTTACTCTCAGATTAATGTCTGTCCATAATTAATTCTTTCTATAAGATAAATCTCATTTAATTAAATAAATATATATGTCCGCAGCCACTATTATTATTTCCTAATTTAGATTCGCGTATTGCAAAAGACATTAAATTCCCAAAGGCATGATCTTGAAAATACTTATCCAATAATTCAGGTAGCTGGATTTTATTAATAAAATAATTGTACTTCATTTGTAAATATAAAAGGTATCCGAATAATAATACCGCTATTAGAATGTTATAATTAAATAATTTCAAACCATACGTCTGCCGTCATATGTTTATTTGTTCGACATACATTCAGAGTACTATCTCCTCAATTATTTAAAATATATACATGTCTAAAATTAGTGTTATTAGATGTCTAACTCGAAAATAAAGTCTGTAAATCTCTCGCATCTCCCTGATCCCTGTGCCTAAAGGAATGTTTACTAATGTAGCATCGGATGTGTTGTTTCATAGTGTGTATTGTGGAACCGATAAACCATGTTCGAATTCAGTACTACTGGTAGTTCCCCTATTAATGGTGCTGCTCTTCCGTTTGGTGGTCGAATTCTGCACTATGTTAATGAAGCATACAAATCTGACTGTTACAATATATATATATATTGCAATGGTCAGACTAACATTTACATCTTTCTCTATTTATTTACTAATATATAGGGTATATGAGCACAGACTTTCACAAGACCCACCACTCATCACTCTATCTCATATCACTGATACATTTGAACATATATATGTCAAAAAGATAAATAATCACTAATATCAGTATTTCATGCTAAACCAGCAATCATCAGTTGGTCCAGATTACCATCTCCACACATATATTCAATAAGTGCTCAGATATATATTAAGATAGCCAATCTTCATACTTTAATGGACAGGCTTCAATCCATTCCACATTACAATTCTTCAACCATCAATCCAATTGAAAATCTGATGATGAGATGCTCAAAGACCACCCTGAGGCTGAGATTCTTGTCACACTCATGTTGATCTAAAGTCAATCTGACTCCTCATGTACATGACACAATCCATTTAATACATATACATGATAATCTGGACCAACTGATGATTGCTGTTTTAGCATGAAATACATATATTGGTGATTATTTATCTTTTTGACATATATGTGTTCAAGTGTATCAGTGAATCCTATGAAAGTCTGTGCTCATATATCCTATATATTACATATATTGACACAGGTATATAATAAGCCTGTATTTCATTTATTACATAGTAGAGATGTCTGCCCATCCCTTGTATACCTATTAAATGGATTATGTCCTGCACATGAGGGGTCAGATTGACTTTAGGTCAACATGGATGTGACAAGAATCTCGGACGCAGGGTGACCTTTGAGCATTCCATCATCAGATTTTCAATTGGATGGATGGTTGAAGAGTTGGAGTGTGGAATGGATTGAAGCCTGTCCATTAAAGTATGAAGATTGGCTATCTTAATATATATCTGAGCACTTACTGCATATATGTGTGGAGATGATAATCAGGACCAACTGATGATAGCTGGTTTAGCATGAAATATGTAAATAGGTGATTATTTATCTTTTTTGACATATATGTGTCCAAGTGTATCAGTGATATGAGATACAGTGGTGAGTGGTGGGCCATCTGAAAGTCTGTGCACATTTACCCTATATACTACATATATTGATACAGGTATATATAATAAGCATGTATTTCAATTATTACATAGTAGAGAGGCCATCCCTTGTATATGTATTAAATGGATTATGTCCTGTACAGGAGGGTTAGAGTGACTTTAGGTCAACATGGGTGTAACAAAAATCTTGACCTCAGGGGGGCCTTTAAGCATTCCACCATCAGATATACAATTGGATGGATGGTTGAAGAGTTTGAGTGTGGAATCTTAACATATATCTGAACACTTATTGCATATATGTGTGGAGATGATAATCTGGACCAACTGATGATTGCTGGTTTAGCATATATTGATTATTTATCTTTTCGACATATATGTGTTCAAGTGAATCAGTGATATGAGATAAAGTGGTGAGTGGTGGGTCATGTGAAAGTCTGTTCTCATATACCCTATATATTACATATATTGATACAGGTATATAATAAGTCTGTATTTCAGTTATTCTATTTATTTACATAAATTACATAGACGTCACATGGTTTTAAGCATCATGAAATAAACCAACATATACATATATTTAAAACAATATTTTTATTTTACCAAAGAATGATGATTACCACATAAATCCCTATTTGTAATGCCAGGCTGGATCACAAAGAACACATGTTATCTCAATAAATAAGAGTAGATCACCCAACCTTACATTTAAAGAAATTAAAAAATTATGCAACAATAGTTTGATTACAAATATAATTAATTGATATACAATTTATTTTCTTTTAAAAAATCCCTTTAATCTATATACAATATTATCTTATCCTATATGCATGCAAAAAGATAATTATTACAGATGCATGTTCAAGATTTCATTGCTAACTTTAATTTTTATCTTCATTTACATTATAATATTTATATAGTTATAAGTAATAGAATACATCCACCACTGTATGAACCCACAAATGTAAAATATTTCTTTGACTTAACAAGTTTTCTTGTACTAACACATACATATATTTTATATGGGATAGACGTCAATACTATTTTTATATAACACTAGCTATGGGAATCGCATTTTGGTCCTATTCTAATTTAATAAAACATCTTTACATAACTATAACTATTAGAGTGGCCTTTTAGGTCCTACTCTAATTCAATATAACTACAATTTATACAGGAATGGCTCATTCTGAGACCGATATCCAATTTATTATAACTAGATAAAAATGCATTCTATCATGGATGCGAATATACATGCACGATTTAACAGTGAACAAATGACAGCAT
This sequence comes from Epiperipatus broadwayi, assembly GCA_028023455.1. Lineage (NCBI taxonomy): Eukaryota > Metazoa > Onychophora > Udeonychophora > Euonychophora > Peripatidae > Epiperipatus > Epiperipatus broadwayi. The sequence continues at coordinate 6,029 of JAQFVV010013283.1, forward strand.
ATATACAATGTTAATTGATTTACCTAAAATTTAATTCTCAGTAATCAAATATAGCATTTATTGCAAATAAATGAACATGATTGATATAATTACTTCATTAACTATGATTATTTAAGACTTGGACTATTTATGCGTGAATGCCGCATTTGATAATTTCATTATTTCTTCATTCCTTCTTTTTAAAGTAATAATTTGTATAAAGTAATATATACCTATATTTAAATTTCGAAACTTTAAGAATTAAAAAAAACTTCATATCAATTAAAAATGATGCACAGTTTTAAAAATAAATTATTCTTGTTGACAAAATTTATTTAGTTTTTTATTTTGATTAAATATATTTATTAGGATTTTTTTCCTCATAAAAAAAATCACAATAATAAAACAATAGTACATTAATTAAATAAAGTGATGAAAATAGTTCAATTATAAAAATTTGCAAAGAAATCTTATATAATTATTTTACAAAATCCCGCGTTTTTCATGAATTCAATCGTCTGATTTTTTTTTTTGTTTGTTTTGTTTCCATAATTATTGTTTTATTTATTTATTCATTGATTTTTAAAAAAAGAGAAAAAATATATATATTTGCAACTCATTCAGGAGATATATATATATTTTTTCTCATGTGTCATAGCATCGGCCGGGAAGCGAACCCGCTAATCCCGGACAACTGCTTAAAAGGCGGCTGTGCTGACTTCTCGACCACAAAAAGAATTTAATCAACATACCAATGGAGATTTGTATTGTTATGAAAGAATAGAACAACATCATAGAATCTTTTTTCTCTCTTGGATAATATAAAGTAGTGAAAGTAATTATTATACTTACTCCACTTGAAATTCTCTCCATATGAAAAGGAAGCGAAATATTTTAAATGTGCGTTCTACAAACTGAACCTTGTGCAAGAATTAAATACCGGCATTGACTAAATAAATTTAACTGGAAGATTTTATGTGCCATAAAAGAAAGAAATTTAAAAAGGAAAAGAAACTGTAAGTTAATTCTTTGTTTTATTTTATACATAATGTCATTTATGTTTTTTTTTTTTTATATAAATAAAGAAACTTCACAAGTCTAAAAACTGATTCCCAACGTTATGCCTACATAATATTCTTGAACTTTATTTACTTTTACAAAAAAAATAATTTTGTTTTATCTGTTGAATTATAATTAGTATAATATTTTATTATTGTAATAGTATATTAAATGTTAAGTATGTACAAGATTTTTCTTTATGATATATTTAAAGCAGCCAGACAAATGATTTATTAGATGATTGATTATTGTAATAGTTAATAATAATATGAGGTTGTCGTCGATGAGCAACCATATCCCACTGGATGGCGCAGTTATCACGCTTAAACTATAAAATATGATCATTCACGGGCGTTAATTATAATCATTTTGATGTGTTTTTTGTAATGCGAAAATAAAAACAAAAGAAAATCGTCTTTTTTAAATATTATTTAATTTTAAATATTATTTTTTATTAACTTATACAAATTAAATGATAATAATAAATGTAAAATAAAATAAACAAATTACAATTTGATTCGTCTTTTTTAGTTTTCTTTTTATTAGAAAAATCAATTTTCTATCGGAGATTTTTTTACTGGGGTTACGGCTTTTTTTTTTTTGTTGTTTACCGCTATTTTTTATTTCAAATAGAATGACAACTAAAAGTAAAAGTTGTTACGGTTAGGTTTAGGGTTAGTTTTAGGCTTAGCTTTAGGGTTAGTTTAGGGTTAGGTTTAGGGTTAGTTTTAGGATTAGGTTTACGGTTAGTGTTCTGTTGTTTGTAATGCTAAAATAAAAAATATCAAAATCGTATTTTTGTAAATATTTTTTTTTACTAACATCTATAAAATAAATGATAACAATAAACGTAAACTATATTCAACAAAGTATAACAGTAGTCGGAGAAAAGAAAGAAACTAAAACTTTTTCAAACAATGACAAATATATATATAATGTTTATAATATATGCTTTTTATGACATTTAAAAAAACAGTGTACAATTGTACTTTACTTACAGGATATTTTTGTGTTAACGCTCTTTTTTATTTCAAAAATATACTCACGGTACAATCTTAAAATGTCTCATGGAAATGTTACGAACAATACGTTACTTGACGCGTTACCTAATTCCAATTCACTTTATACATATATCTCGTCAACATTTACTACTTAAAACTTCAATACACTACAATGTAAAAAGTCTGTTAATTATTACTTTACAAAATCTGAACATTTCAATACTTTAAAATAAAAAAAAATCCAATGAAAATAACATTTCCATCCAATTCAAAAAACACACCCTCTCCCCAAGCCGTAACCATTTTATAAACTGTGCGAATTTGGAAAATGTATTTGCTGTGTAAACATACATGGTGTACTGCGACATGACATAGCGGCCTGCAATCTGTAATACAACAAAAAAGTTGTATTATAGAAAATGCGGGTTCGAACGTGTCGGCCACGGAAACGGCATTTTTATGTGTTTTAGCGCGAAAACAGCGCCATCCAGTGGGATATGGTGGTTCGTCGGACGACAACCTAATATGAAAATGAAAGATCTTGGAGCTTATGTTTTATTAATTGTTTAATACTTTGTGGACATATTGTAAAGGTGAATTTAGAGTTATTAATTGAATATGAGATTTCAAACTAAGTAAAATTGATTAAAAGGTACACATAAATTTGTGTGAGTATGTGAGAAAATGGTCGGTATAGAGGTAAATAGATATTTACTGATTTATATTAAATATATGCCTTTGGAAATGAAATAAATATTTATATGTATAATTAGAATATGGCCTTATTTAAAAAAGAGTAACAAATATAGAGAAAGTGTTGAATGATAATAGTAATTTGAATTTTTTTTTTAATGATTGATGTTGTATTGCTAATGTGATATAGTATAAGAATGAGATCTCGTTGATTATCTTAATCTTAACATTAAAAGAAAAAAATAGCATATACTCTGGTATTATGCCAGTTTTTATATAGATATCCATTTGTATAATTGTTTATAGCCAGTCCTAATATTATGATTTAAGAAAAGAGGAAATCATATATATATATATAGTAGTATAATCCACATCTTTTAATAATATAATATCAAAAAAAAAAAAAACATATTCAAATAACATACTTACTGATTTCTTAAGATGATGATTTATATTTATTTCCCTATTTTATTTATAGGCTAACTAATTTTAAATGTAAATGAGTTGAATATACATATTTATGTACTAATGAGAGATTTATATATGATATTGTTTTAGTAATTAGTGTATTCTTATAATGCTTGCTATTAATATCTTCAAGATATTAAATTTTCTACTTTATTAGTGGCTTTTGATATATATATTTGGCAATATTAATAAAATGATCATGATAAAATAAATATAGTAAAACAGTATTTTGCTATTGAATATTGAGTGATAAAGAAATAATACTTCCAAAGATATAGTATTTTAATTTATGAACATACCCATGTTTTATATATCAGAATTATAAGACTAACCGATTGCCTTATTGTCAATTTAAATAATTAACAAGATATATAATATATCAAATCAATTTAGCTCATTATTTAGTTTACTGTACAACATGGAGGTTAACCTGCGTGTAATTATATAATAGAGATTTATTTTTGTGGTAAGCAGTTGTGAAAAGAGATCAAATTAATAAACTTGTTAATATATATATAACTTTCTCTTGTAATTTGTTTCATTGATAGTTTATTATTTCAAGGCTTAGGGTAAATCATGAACTCCTAACATATGCTGGATATAAAAGTTTCTCTGTGTAATGGTGATTAATAGTTTAAGTTAATCATAATAAGTCCAAAATTACAACATTTCAGTATTGAATAAATAATAAAGATAACATGGAATAAATTGTATTCTATGCTCTTATAGAACCTGGTGACATCTATTTAAATTAATTAAAAAAGAAAATTGTAATGATATGGTAAATGACACCTTATATTTAGATCTGATCATTACAATATACTATAAATCTTATTTTCAGGAACCATGTTAAATAAAATAAAAAATAAACTACTGACATTTACACAAATTGGGTAAAATAGTAATCATATAATTGTTGATCAGTATTGGCTTAAATTGTGGTGTTTTTATATTCATTTGTATGAGGAAATTTTTTTGGTTTGATCTATATGAGTAACCTCATACAAATGAATACAAAAAACACCACCAAAATTTAAGCCAAATTGTGATACAATCATAATCTTTGCAACAACCATGTAATTACTATTTTAACTAGTTAAGGACAAGTTCTATCCTGTCAAAATGTCATTACTTTACTTTTTGTTTATTCTATTTGACATGGATGCTAAACATGACTTATAAAACATCTTTTGCCAATGAAAACATTTATTTCGATATGTACATATCATTATAAAAAATATTTGCTTATGAAAATATTTGAGAAGCTGTAATACATTGAACTTTCACATGTATAAAATATTCATGCCTGATTTATTTCCCTTATTTAAATCAAGGAATTAGCTACGAGGAATTCCACGTTTGGCTTATAGGTGTTCAGACGAAAAAATGCTATTGCTAAAAAATATAATTTCAGTTTTACAATCCAGTTTTAAATTGGTTGCTTGCTTAATTACATCCTAATTGAATTCTAAATAAATAAATACATTTAAAATTCATTAAAAATTCCAATGTTCGTATCCTATATTTAAATACAAATGGAGTGTATATACTTTTAAACTAGATGTAATTAGAGGGAATTTGGACCCAGATTTTCAAGCTTTCTTTAGTCATCCACTGTATCTTATACAAGCAATACACACATCCACATAATGTAAAAAAGATAAACGATCTCCAATGTTGGTATTTCATGCTGAGACAGCACTCATCATCGGTCTGGATCATCATTTATATCTATAACCCCGTGAAACTCTTGCTGTTATTGCATAACTTTTTGAGAGACATTTATTTACTGGTCAACATATGTGAGAAACTATAATCCCTTATACTTCACATATATAAAATATTTGCATCTGATTTACCTTTTTTATTTTAAATAGAGAATAAGCTAAAAGTAGTTCCCTTTTTATCTTCCAGGATTCAGACAAATAAATGCCTCTGCATAATGTGATTCTAGTTTGCCAGCCCAGTTTTTAATTGATTGTTTACTTATTTATATTATATTTTAGCTTTTGATGTTTATATCATAAGAATATTCCTACTGTGAGTACAGTGTGCCAATGTAAATCAAACTAATGCATATACATATTAAATTAAATATTTTTATAAATCTATTATGATGGAAACAATAGTAATTGAGGGATTATATTCACGAAGCCAATCAGAAGTAACTTTACCTTTGATGCTTAACAAACTATCAATTACTAATTGACAGTCCTCAGACTAACCAAGTTTTTTCTAGTAATCTGTTAATTCTTCTATCAACTTGATTTAAAAGTAAAAGTGGATCTCCTTTTTCATCTATTTAAACTCATGACAAAGAGCTAAAACAATTGTTTAGCCTCAAGGCTGTCAATTTGTAATTGATGATTTTCTAGCAACATCAAAAGTAAATTTATCTCTGGTTATTTACATAGATATAATTCCTCAATTTTCATTGTTGTATATATAATAAATATAACAGGAATTAATTATTACATAGTCTTTCAATCCACGGAAGTACTTTTGGTTAATTTCTTAACCCTGCCATTAAATTAAAAAAAACACAATAGAAACAAAACCCTTTTTTAAATTTAACAGCAGTTGAGGAGGGTTAAAGAATTAACAGAAAGTATGTCTGCAGATTGAAAGACTGTATATAGTAGTTAATTACTGTTATATTATTTTTATTGTTATTACAATAGTTTTTAATTAATGGATATTTTATATATATATGAAAATAAAATTACTGTTAACACTAACTGAAATAATTACACAAATATATAAATCATTATACAATTACAAATATCCATCTCAATAATACCGAACTTCAAAATGATACCACTTTGAAGTTCATTATTATTGAGATATAGACTATTAAACAGAGGGCGTTACTGGATATTTGTAATTGTATAATGGTTTATATATATATATATAGCCATAAGAATTTTTAAAGAATATTATAGCATTTTTCATTTATTATAATGCAGATAATTAAGCAAACCAGCCTTTTCACATATAATTATATATTTAAATATATGGTTGTAGATATTAATAAAAAAAAAAAACATATCAATAGCTCCCGAAATTCATTTCAAGAAAATTGGACCTAGCCTGCACTTGAACTTTATCGGAATCTATATCTAAAGTTAAATTAAATGTAATAATTTAAATTTAATAAAGAACTATTTATATTTATTGGAACCATGATTGTTATAAAATAAGTGCTCACTAAAATATACTGGTACTTATAATAAATTATATATATATATAATATTACAAATCGATGTCTGTATTTCTTTAAAATAATATACGTAAATTTATAAATAAATATTAAAAAATGCAGTACTTAAAAGTTTATAAAAAATATATTTATAAACATCACTTAGGAGCGCTTTCAACTATTCTTGTAGTTTTTGTCAGCTAAAACTTTGAAAGGTCAACTTTCCCATAATTCCATGATGTCAACTTTCTCATAATTCCGTGATCTTAATGTTTGCTGCCTGCCTATTGATTAAATCTTGCTTGTATTTATATATTAACATAGCTTCCTTAATTTTTCTTTTATTATTATTTTTTTCAGTTTCCAATATTTTTACTTACTATAATTAAAATCAAAACAATATAGACATGATTTATTATGGTCATAAAAAACAGAAGCTGATAAATTATCATTATTTTTATAATTTGTTTTGTATTTTGAACCCTTTTTATGACCATAAGAAGTCATGGCTATATGGTTTTGATTTTAATTATAGTAATGTAAAAATATTGGAAATTGAAAGAAATAATAATAAAAGAAAAATTAAGGAAAGTTATGTTAATATATAAATATAAGCAAGATTTAATCAATAGGCAGGCAGCTAATGTTAAGATCACAAAATTATGGGAAAGTTGACCTTTCAAAGTATTGGTTGACAAAAACTACAAGGATAGTTGAAAGCATTCCTAAGTGATATTTATAAACTTTTAAGTACACCGGGGTCTCGTTTTATGTGGATTATTTTAATGCGATTTTGAAGTTATGTGATTTATGTTTCTTCTTAATATTTTTGTATGCAATAAAAATTATTAGATCAGAAGTCAAGCTCCGATAGCTATTTCTTTAAATATAAATTTCATGCACTCACACATCATATTTAAAATAATAGTGCATTACTGGAGTTCAACTTCCATCTAATAATTTCAATATTTTCAACACTTTATAATAGTGCTGTAATAGATTTATGCAATAAAGAAGTTCATAATTCACTTAAAATCAGGATTTCCCCATTTTATATACACACATTAAATTTTACAAGATTGTAATGTAAATCAGTTCAAACGTTGTTTTGCATTTTAAATCACATTCTATTTTTGCTTTTTAAAAAAAGAGTACATAATCAATTAATCATTTAGTGTCTGCATGTAATAAATTTTACAAGATTATAATGTAAATCTGTTCAACTACACACATTGTTGTTTTTGCATTTAAATCACATTCCATTTTTGCTTTTTTAAAAAAGAGTACATAATCAATTAATCATTTAGTGTCCAGAAGTTTATTTTTAAAAGGTGACTAACAACAGTGAGCACAATTAAACTTGACAATTAAAAATTAAAATCTGATTTTTAATTGTAATCAACAATTTAAAACTTATGTAATGAGATCTGAAATTAATGTGATGTGAAACGATGAAATTTGATTTTTAAACAGAATTGAAAATTAAAAAATTAAAGACAAAAATAATAATCTAATTTTTAATTGTTAGTTTTAATTAAATTTTGCTTAACAGTGATGAGTAGGTGTCTTTTTATTATCATAAGTCTAAGTTCTTATTTTTATTTTAAACTTTTAGTTTACCCTAATGGAGAGGAAAAAACATCTAAGAAAATGAATTTTTTTGGAAACAAAAATTTCAATTTTAGATCACTTAGTGAAATGGGAAGGATCAACAGCAATTGGAAAACATTTTAGTTTGGACGAGTCCACTATAAGAGCAATTAAAAAAATGAAATTGGCACTAGTTGTATTTCCTCTTGTGACATATCTGATTTCTTACCAGTTTACCAACGAACCTGCATATCGTCAAATAGCGATAATTAAAATACTGTATGTGTGTGAAAAAATGTAAAATACTGTAAATTATGCATAAAAATATATTGTTTTGAATAAAATTAAATACTGTAGGTAATAAAAAAAGTTGGTCTTCTATCAATTTTTTTCAAATGTGAAATTTTTTATTAGTTATATTTTATTTCTACGTTTTTTTATGCAAATTTTAAAGTAATTTTACATTGTTACTTTGCTTTTATGCAATTTTTGGAAACGTATCCCCCATTTTTTAAGGTAAGTTAAGTCTATTTTTGTGTGATTTCTTTTGTGCGCATTTCCTGAGGATCCTATCTCCCGCATAAAATGAGACCCAGGTGTACTATATTTTCTAATATTTATTTATAAATTTTCACACACATATATATATTAAATATGCATAGCTTAATGTACATGAAATGAATAATATTCTCCAGTAGCTATACATAAACAACTTTTTTCTTGATGTATGAATATTGTTTATACTTAGCTTTTGGAGATGTTATTTCCTTTTAAATTTCATATGTATTATAATACATTAGAGATCAGCCTTTCAAGCTATTGTGCATGTGCTTTTTACGAGTGTTAATAATAAATGAATAATTTCATAAATACTATATCTTGTGTTGGGAATGAAAGTATTCATTTATTATTAACACTCATAAAAAGCGCATGCACAATAGCTTGAAAGGCTGATCTTTAATGTATTACAATTTATAAACATTGTGCTATATATAAAATAAATGCTTATTTACATATGTATTATAATGGCAATTTGCTATAACCAATTTAAATTGACATTTATATAACTGATTACTGTTTTATTTAATATTTTAAACTTTAACAACAATACTTTATATATATTTGCATTACCATTATATAAGCAGACGAGTTAATATGGTTAATATTTTTACATATTAGCCATATCAATGGTCAGACCAAGTTGGTGTAAAATATACAACCCATGGTCAACTTTCAAGAATGTTGCATTCTCCCATGACTTCAAGAAGCAAAACATCTCTCTTATGGATACTTTGATTTATACTGGGGATAAACTACTAATGCCATCCTGTCAAATCTGATCAGCATATTAACAAAAGAAGATTTTAAAATGCATCAAGTATTTGATTCCCTTGACTAGCACAAAGAGCAAATAACTGACATCATTCAAACTACCAGACAATGTATATTAAAACACACGCATATATAATTAACACAATTTGATCTTAATTAATCTTATATGGTTAGTCATGGAGAGAGAGAATTAAGCCAAATTAGCAACTTAAAACAATATATTTATTTACAAAAAAAGAACATAACACAATAATCAAATTAAAAAGTAAATTAAATTATATTAATTATAGAGTTATTTATTATAGATTAGTCCATTTATTAATAGGAGTAAAAACTCAATTACTTTTAGTTTTGTAAAATTTGTAAAGAATATAAATTGCATTTATCATATATCTTTATATTTACATAGGTTTTGTTATAGCTTTTGTTTCTGGAGTGCTCTTCTGTTCTCTTAAATGTTGATTGAGTTCATAACTGGCTTTCCTAGCTTCTTTTATCAGCTGATCACTTCTCCTTTCTGGGGAAGCATATAACTTGGGTCTTGTTTCACAATAATAACTGATGATTAGGTGTCTCAGCAATGGTGGACAAAACATTTATTACATTTCAGGTAGTCAAATGAAAGAACTGGGTAGTAAACATCAAATGAACACTCCTATGATAGCTGAACAATGCATGACGATGTTAAGGTGTCCATGTATATAGCTATACATTTCTAATGGATGAACTGGTTGTTTTCAATGAAGAAATCAGCAAACTTTTTATGGCAAGCTGACATTAGACTGAGCATAACACACTACTGAACTGACAGCAAACTAAATAATGGATTCTAAGCAGAAAAAGCCAGCAGAATCAATACAATAGAAATTTTGTAGTTTTTATACCCTTGTCAATCATTGTCTGAGACTACCCACATTATTGATTAGTTTTTCAAATTCCTTGCTTTTTTTAATTAATTAGTTAATCCTCTCTTTTTCTTAATTACAATTTTGATTAATATTATCTAATCAGTTGGAAATATTATTAATTTCTAGTAGAGATTTTAAATATTTTCTCATACTGCACTTATTAATTAAGAGCTTATTTGAGCTATTGGTATGCCCTCTGTATTACATTTTTGTAAATACAAGCTTATAAAAGTAATGTCACATTATATACAATTTGCTTTTTTGATTATTATAATTTCTAGTAAAACATAATTCTCTTCCTGATCAAATAATTTATAAAATATTTTGATCTCTGATTAGATCTCAAAATACTTTAGATAATTATTTGAACAATTACACCTGGGTCTCTTTTTATGCAGACTTATTTAACATGATTTTGAAGTTACGTGATTCCATGTTTCACCGGAAGTCGAACTCCGATAATGCGCTATTACTTTAAATAATAAATTTCGCATATATTGAAAGTAATAGCACATTATTGGAATTCGACTTTCATCTTAGTAATTTTAATATTTTCAGTGCTTTATAATAGTAAGATTTTATGCAATAATGAAATTAAAATCATGATTTCCACATTTTATGTATACATACATTAAATTTTACAAGATTATAATGTAAATTTGTTCAAACATTGTGCGTGTTAATTTTGCATTTTAAATCACATTCTATTTTTACTTTTTTAAAAAGAACGTAATCAATTATTAATCATTTAGTGTCTGCAAGTTTATTTTTAATCAGTAATAGCAGTGAGCACAATTAAAATTGAAAATTAAAAAATTAAAGACAAAATAAGAATTTAATTTTTAGTTGATAGATTAATTACTAATTACGTTGTCACCAGAAAACCATTAACAACATGAGAGTGATGTTGGCGCTAGTTGTATTTTCTCATGTGAAGAATCTGATTTTTTTTACGAGTTTGCAAAAGAACATGTTTATCGGCAAATCGCGATAATAATTAAAACGTGTATAAAAAAATGTAAATTACTGTAAATTATGCATAAAAATATATTGTTTTGAATAAAATTAAATATTATAGTTAAAAAAAGTTTGACTTTTATCAATTTTTTTCAATTTTTTATTAGTCATATTTTATTTCCTTTTTTTTTTTTTGCACGAATTTTAAAGTAATTTTACGTTGGTGCTTTGCTTTTATGCGATTTTTGAAAAATCTCAGTCCATATCCCCCCTTTTCAAGGTAAGTTATGTCTACTTTTGCGCGATTTCATTTGCGTGTGTTTTCTGAGGAACCTATCTATCGCGTAAAATGAGACCCAGGTGTACTTACAATTAAATGTTTTTTTATTAAATAACTTCATAATCCTTACATTATTTTTACATATTTAAAATTATAATTTAGTTTCTTTGTTTTTATAGTCCATTGAAATTTTCTTTTAGTCAAAAGAATACATGTGCTTCTTTTAAAACAGTAACTCTTAAAATTCCTACATTACAATAGGTTTTAATCAGACTTTTGATTTATTAGAAAAAAAATCTTTACTTTTATCTATTAAACAGTACTTTTTTATATAAAAATATATATATACATTTTTTTCTCCATATGTCATAGCATCGGCTGGGAAGTGAACCCACAACAACTGTCTGCAAGCAACTGCTTGCTTGCAAGACAGCTGTGCTGACCTCTCGGCTAATGTGTCACAATATATATACACATGCAGCTACTTTTGTAATAAAATTTAAAGTAGTAGTATAATTTTTATAACATCAATATGGGTGTTATACTCTCCCAAATGGGCAACACATCAATACTCATCTGACTTATTCATTTAAAACTTATGTTACTTCTTAATTAAAAATTCATTTAAAATAAATTCTAAATTTACAGAGATTTTTTGTTATATATATAAACCTGATCCACTTTCGATTTGGAACTAATTTCTGAATTTATGGGTTCATACCTACTTTTTTATATTTTAAGGTACCACACTTAGTTAAATCAACACTGAATTACATTATAGTATAGAAACAGTCAGCTCTGTCAATCCAACTGTTTCACCTACTATATTCTATAGTAGTATTTCTATATATATATATATATATATATATATATATATATAACTATCACCAAATCCTCATATATCATGTTAATATTATATTAAAAACAGGCTAAATTTAAACCCGAATATGTTAATCATGGATGTGTGCGTATATCTTGACATATAGTATAAAAATTGCATCTATATATGTAAATCTCCATAAATATGCACATATATATTTCTGGTAATAAATAAATGGAAAATGCGTTGTATGTGTAACAAGAAACTACATATATGCAGGAATGAATAATGTTAACAGGATTAAAACATTAAAATTTCTTTACTTAAAATATTTATTCTAAAAAGTAATATTTGAAATTATTATATAATTCTGCATATATTGCTAAATTAAATGATCGAGTTACATATATAACAAAATGTTTTTCATCTTTTAGGTTTGTTTTTCTAGAAAGGATGACTTCATAAAATTTAATCCTTCTCGCTGAAAAATGACTTAGTTTCAATTTAAGGGTAAAATTAGGTTTAAAATTAGAAATATAAATAAATTATCATGAGTGACCGAGGTTAAAACTGACCTAAAAGAAAAACAATCACAGCGGGATTCCGCGATTTTTTTAGAAACAGCTAGAAAGCTGGAAAAGCAAATCTAAAAATAATGTAACGAAGTAGAGGGGGTGAGCTAATATATAAGCCTTGGCATCCATCTTTAAGGCAGTTGGACATTATTTTCAGTAAAAGTTCTTGTAAAATTTGTGATGATGATGAAGTTGGGATAGAAGGCTAATTTCTTTGCCTTCTGGACCTCGGTAAAAGCTACCTGATGCGGGAAGTAATGCAGTAAGAGCCGCCACCACCTAAAAGAAGTCCCTTGATGATAAAACAGCTTGCCAGCAGAAAATAAGATAATGGTAAACAAACTCCTTCAATTTTAACGCCTTTCAACTAAAGTCCACTAATTCATATACGCTAGCTTAATCTAAAATCTATGGCCATAATAATAATGTAATTTAAAATCATCTCTTAAATGTAATTTTATTTTATTTTAATTCCAAAATCTTGCCTGATTGATTTATGATTTATTATTTTAATACCTGATTTATTAACTGCTTTATGGTTTATTATCTGAGTTATTATTTGTGTTAATAATACATTTCATTTGTTGATATGATTTCTCTTTTATTGGTTTACTTACTGAACTTATTTGCTGATTTATTTATAATTAATTTAATTTTACATATTCATCTTACCCTGAGTTATTAAATGTTATTTAGTTTTAACTTGCTTAAATCAATTGATCTTAAATGTTTTAGTATAACTTTTATTACGTATAATTCAAAATGATCTAGTTTAAAATAATAATTAAGTTTGTAAGTTATTTAGTATATTTTAAGTTAATGATAATATTTGCCCTAGCTAATTCTCATAAACAAATTAAAGTTATATTAAACTGAATCAATCAAATCTAATCTAATGTTGTATAAGTTCCATTTTAAACTAGGCTAAAACAAAGCCAAATTTCAGATTTCACTTACGTGAAATCTTATTTTAAATCTTACATTTCTTTTAGTTAAATCTATGCCAAATATTATTATTTTCATTATGTATTTGTTTATGCTATATGTATTCAAAATGGAGTTTTACTCATAGTTAAATTATTAGTGAGAAGTAATTATATATATTCTCACACGTATATATGTAATTTCGCGTATATTGATGCACAAACTGAAACTCTGTTTTGAAATGGATAAAATGTCTTATTATATTTAAAGCAAATCTATTTGAGAATAGCTCTAAGGTTGTAATTATATCTTAAATATTTAAGTAATATTCAGTTGAAGTGATAAAATACAGCATAAATCTATAATTCTATATCGTAATTTTCCATAATATGCTGTAATCCTCCCTTGAAGTATAAATGCCTATGTAGATAGCTTTATAAATTGGATTCCTAAGCTTTCCTTAATAGCATATTTATAGATGCTATATAATGAACTGATCAATGGTAGTTTCATGAAAGAAACTATTGTTTAGGTCTTAATTTTACTATATAATAAGGTAGTCGGCAGTGCGAATGTGTCCTTAAGAAATGCTACAGCATATTTACTTGTTGCTGTATTCTTTAATGGGTGTACTTGTTAGGGCTACACCATTACTCTTAGTTCGGGCAACTATCTCCTCCAGATGGTGGTCGGGTTTGCACCACTCCATTCTGCATCCTCAGAAATGGAGTATGAGACTCCCCACTTAATTAGTGGTTTGATCATCTGGACTAAAATGTCTCTTATTTCCACAGCAATGAGTACAGTAAAAGGGAACCGGTACTTGGTACAACTCCCGTGAAAAAGGCACACATCCGAGACACAGGGACTCAGAATTGTATATTTTCTATATGCCATGGTATCTGAAGTCTGGCTGCCAATCATAAGTTCATCCCACCATAGTAATTGTATTTTCAGCTTTGATCTGAGTTCGAATCCAATTTAATAGGCATATTAGCTATATAGAGAATATATTGATTATTCGTGATTAATAAAATATTATGTTCTTAATGAACGTTTATAATCACTTCTACTAGCTCTAAAGCAAATCTAGATTGTGTTATATAGCATAAACTGGGCATAGATAGTCATGAGCAAATTAACTAAGTTATAAGGTAATATTAAGGCTCATGAAAATGTAACTTCCAACCTATAATTTCTTCATCACCTGCGAGTGATATATATATATATATATATATATAGCTAAGTAAATTAAAATACTTGTAACCTAAAACTACAATCACCTGCAAGCGATTAGAAATGCTATATATTAACAGAAGTGCTTATACATAAAATCATCACCTGCTAGTGATACACATATATATGACAAACCAAATAATTTGTAACTAGAAATTTAATATCATCTGCGAGTGATTTTACCTGTCATATATATATGTAAACCAAGCTATATGTAACTCAGTAGACCAAATGAACATATCTAAAGTCATCACCTGCGTGTGAACCCAAAACCTAAATGTAAATTATATCCCTTAATCACCTGCGAGTAAGGCAATGCATATAGTCATTGTATTTATTATTTCATTTATTATTTCAATATTTAACTTTTATTAAATTAATTTTAAATTTAACTACTGCGTCATGTCTGAATGTCGCTCATCATTAAGTCATTATTTATTATTAATGTGTTATTTATTAAGAATCACTTCCTTATTTAACAATTATGCCCTAGCCATGCGATATCTATATAGCTATGCTAGTTAGAAATTCAGTTTCCATAGTCTTATACTTTACCGTTGTTCTACTGCTGGCACATGATGAAGGGGTATACTGCTGTGGCCTCATATGTGTCACCCATAAGGTGGTAAATCTCGGAGCAATAGTAGAGGAACTAGGGCTATATCAGACCTGTGGTCTCCACCCCCATATTCTGGTTGGCCTTGGGATGATTTACTAAAGCTCTAGATATTGTTATGCGAATGTACATATTTGACCATTGCAGTATTTAATTTTTATCCTCTTATCTATCCTGCATGATTTAAAGTATTAGAAAGAGTGGTGGATGGTAGAACTCAGATCACCATTGAGTTGTATTCATTTTTAGTGTTCAAACTTCTTACAACATCCAAATACAAATCATTTGATTATTATGATATAGATTGACTAATAATAATATTAAGATATGGTGATTATACATCATCGCATTTTTAAGTCAAAAGTTTATTTATATAAAAACCATTCAATTTTGTATAAAAAGCATATTGTTTATGATACTTCCAATATTGATAGCAGATAGGATATGGTTTAGCTCATTGTAAAAAGTTTAATGGAATACAAAGTTGTTTAAGGGGCATTAAAAGAATAAGAAAATATATTAACTAGTACACCTTTACTCCAGGTAGTGAGAACAATGAGTGCCCCAAAATGCATTGCAAAGCAAAGACCACATATAAAAAATAAGCAAAATGAAGGAAATGGTAGACTTAGTGACATTTATAAATTAAATTCTAATTATATATGTCATTTATTGAAATAAAATACTTGTTTTATACTTCACCTTTGAGTGATAAGTTTAAAATAAATTGCACTTTACGCAAAAAAATGAAGCTTATTATTAGCAAAGAATTATATGGCTGAGTGCTTTCAGAGAACTTAAGTCTCCATATTCATAGCCTACTTTAAGCAAAGTTTAGCAGTAATTTATGCAAAGTTTTCTTTCATAAAGATCATTTTCTGGAGATTGCAAAGCACGATTCTTTTCGGTTTATTGCACAATTGTTATTTGCAATAAAGCATGCCTCCTTAATCTTTCCTTTCATATCATTACATTCAGTGCATAGTGCCCTTGCCATAGTGGATTCGAACACATAGTCTGTTGTTTTTTGGTGCTCAAAGAATATGGATTTGTTTTCAGTGTTATTTTGAGCTCTCCTGTATAAATAATGATGTTGAGATGTTCTGGTTGTAATGCTGGCACGCTCCATAATATGCTGCTCTACATCCATTGGTTGGGCATAAAATTTTATAAACTGCTTGGGCTATTTGATCAAAAGATATTTTGTCTTTGGTATTGTTTATCATTCTATTTGTTGAAGGTGGGGTGTGGAAGCCTAGCTCGAAGGACTCAGCAAATATTTTATAATATTTCTTAGCAATTGATGGTATGTAAGGTAGCAGTATTCTGGGTTTATTGTTTCTAACTGTGTCAGTTTGTAGCTTAGTTTGAAATTGCCTAATCTTTTTGTAGATAATGTTGTGTGAAAATCCAACATTTTCCAGATCTTTAATATAATTTGTGAGGTTCTTTTTGCAGCTGGCTTCAAATTTACATAGTCTGTGATTTCTGTGCAGGAAGGAAGTGAGTCCAGCCAATTTATGTGAGTTGGGTGAGTTCGAGTTTGGATGTATAAATCCTCGAATTTCTAATGGCTTGACTGTCATGGCGTAGATAAGTTGATGTGGGTCTCTATGAACTTGAATATCCAGATATTTAACATAGTGCTGGAGGTTTTCTGATATACAGTTAATTGTTAAGAAAGTTTGTGTTTGCAGCTCTTTTTGAATATCCGTTATTATTTGTTCTGGTGCCGCCATGAATATATCATCGACATAGCGTGTATATATTAAGTTTGGTTCAATTGCGTAGTATGAGTTTTCTCCTTGATATTTCAGTAAGGACATCTAATGTAATGTTAACTACACTCAACTATTTTTTACATTCGACATAATGAGATTGAAATAGGAGTGAAACTTATAAAACGTCTTCAAATTTCAAACAAATTTACATTTTTCTTCCCCATGTAGTCGATCCAAACTAACTAGCTAACCATTCAATTACCGGTTAGCAAGTTAATCATTTTTAACTAAAGGATTGAAAAGAATGTCCTGCAATGGAGTATTATTTAAAGACAGTTCTGCCATATCCTATCAGATTATATTATTTTTATTATTGTTTTATGAGGATCTCATGGATATATATAAAAGAGAATTTACTGAAGATAATTGGAAATAGATATATATTATGGGGGCAGGGGGATAGTAGTGATAAATCACATCATCAAATATTCAGAAAGGACAATAAATATTAAAAATAAAATGTACTAGAAGACAAATTAATGAACCAATTTGAATAATGTTAAACTAAGACGAATTTATCAGTTGATTAAGAAACTGATTTTGTACTGTGGATTAAGAGTCGAAAAAAAAAAACATTAAGAAAACTAATAAAAAATTGGAAATATATGAATATAGAAGTTTTATTATATATTAATAAAAATATTTGTCATTCTTAGATCTATGTAATACTCCCCCCCCCATCCCCGGTGGTTTAGCATGCAATAGAATAATGGATTCTGGAGTTAAGATCCATAGATCATTCCTTTACTTCCAATGCTCGAATCTTTTATAAACTCCCCAAACAATAAATCATCTTCAATATTTATATAGACCCAATAAACAAATGTAAGTAGTTTTTTTATATTTTTCCCCACCAAAAGAAAAAGCAATCAGAAATTGTTGTGCGCAAAAGAATATTAAATTAAATGCTACTATGTATTTATTTAGTTAGCGTTGGTGGTCGAGTGGTCAGCACAGCTGCATTACACGGGTTAGCGGGTTCGCTTCCCGGCCGATGTTATGACACATGAAAAAAAATGCTACTATGTATTTATTTAAAATAAATAATTTATTAATCATAATATTATTTAATTAAATAGAAAATCTCCAACTTAAGAAAGATTAATTTTAATTTGTATAATTAATCGGTTGAAAAAACATAATTTTCAAAGTTCATTTAAATTTCATTTTTGAATTTCCACTACCGCCATCTTTTTTTTGTTTAAAAAAAAAAAACTGTTTAATCTGTCTTGTTTCTGAAACTTAACTTTCATATAGCTTTTGTATCATTTGAATTAACCAGATTTTCCGATCTTTTTCATATTCTTTATTTTTCAATCCTATCTTGTCCAGCCATGATTTACGTTCGTTATGAAAGTTTGACTCATAAATTTTTATATTTTATCAAAGCGAAGATCACATTAATGTTTTAAATTAACGGTTATAAAATACAGCAGTTGTTATCTCGCAACATCAGTTCGCCGGCGCATTCTTATACTAGTTAGTAGAGAGGAATGTTTTATGGATTGCGAGAGAGTAAAAGCTCATTATGCGACGGTCGCTCACGACTGTAATCATTGCCTCATATTACAGCCGACATAAAACCTAAATTTATGCAGATTTTGAAAAAAATGATTTGAACCATCTTTCTGTTATTCACGTAGATTTTATCTGGAAAAAAAAATTGAAGTTCGACTTAATCGTTTGCGAATGTTTAAAATTGATTAGTTAAATTATTAAAATAACGAGGGAACTGAGTTATTAACGAGTTATTATTAAATTAGCAGATTAAACATCTATTGTAATAAGTGTGTTTGTGCCAACGATAATATTAACTACAATATTGACTTTAGCAATCATTTAAATAACGGCTGGTTATATAAAAACACACTATTGTTGTTTTTTTTTAATTTTTGAAACATAATGGCCAGTAATTAGACAGTCGTAATAATGGCATCGCCAGTAAATTAGCGGATTAAACATCCATTATATTAATTACGTTGATACCAATGTCAATACTTACTATAATATTGATTTAATGTAGGGAATTTGTACACACACTTTCAAGCTCCCTTCAGTTATCCACTGTATCTCATACAACCGATACACATGATGAACTGGACCAATTGATGAGTGCTGATTCAGCACGAAATGTGAATTTTGGAGATCATTTATCTTTTTCACACGTGGGTGATCATGTGTATCGGTTGTATGAGATAGAGTGGATAGTTGAAGGGAGCTTGAAAGTCTGTGTTCAAATCCCCTATATTATATCTAAACACTAGGTATATTAATTAAACTTGTTCTTAAATATTACAATATTGATTACAATAATGTATAATAATTGTGGATTGGTTATACAACAAATTACTACCATTGTTTTCTTTTTTTAACTTTTTTTTTTTTCAT
This sequence comes from Epiperipatus broadwayi, assembly GCA_028023455.1. Taxonomy (NCBI): domain Eukaryota; kingdom Metazoa; phylum Onychophora; class Udeonychophora; order Euonychophora; family Peripatidae; genus Epiperipatus; species Epiperipatus broadwayi. The sequence continues at coordinate 25,835 of JAQFVV010013283.1, forward strand.
ATGACATAGCATCTGCCGCGACGCGAACCCACAACCGTCTGCAACCAACTACTTGCTTGCAAGGCGGCTGCGATGACCTCTCGGCTAACAACGCTTGACTTTTTTTAACTTTTAAAAATAGATCGTCCATTTTTTGTAAATAATCGTAATAATGTGAACAATATAATAATTTTTCTTCTAATTTACTTATATTTCAGGAAGGGGGGAGGTATGATAGGGGAAGCGTTTATAAATGTAGTTTTATTACTGAGCGTTGTCAAGTCACAACTGACTCCTGGGAATTATATGAATAATATTAATATTTTGACTGTTCATAAATTTCTTTAGTGGAGGAAACTAATTAAATGCACGGACTTAAAAGATGCATTTGATGTGTAAACTGGAATCATTTATTCTCCAATTTTCAACTCCTGACACAACATTTAAATTTTGTCCTTGCTGTTCACAAGTATTTTACTAATAGAATTATTCATTCATGCCTTTCTCTGATCAATTTACATCTAATAAGGATATTTCCCAGTATTTACCACTTGTGTCAATATTGTCTGTAAATAATCTGCACTAGACTTCTTTCTGAAGAAAGAGGCCTAGAGCAAATTGGTATAACAATTCACTGATTTTTTTTTTAATAATGGCTTGAATGATTTTCAAAGGTTCGGTAACATTGAATATTAAATAATATTCAGTTTAGTAATGATCATTTTATACAGGTCAATATGTGCAACTCTCTAGATACAAATTACTTTCATCCATTCTCAAAGCTTTACTATCAGCATGTTAAACAATTCAAAATACAGCAAAACTCTCCATATAGTAGTGCCATCTTGTGCTAACAAGAGCAATCAATAACAATTATTGTGCTAGTATGAGATAGTGATCATGTGACTATCAGCATGTTCTGTGTTTTTCTATTAAAAGTTAAATCAAATCATAACTTAAAAAAACTACTTATTAACAAATTTGTTAATAGAAGTTACTATGACCTATCATAAGAATTTGAATCATCGACACCATTCTTGGTGGTATAATTACTTTTTACCACACTTGGATGTATCTAATAAATATTATTGCAGATAAGTTGATTTCATTGATCAAAGCAAGCCATCTGAAACTTTTTGTTTAATGTGTTACCCATCAAACAACTTACTCCAATTAAATTGTTAAATACATTATAATCTGAAAAGATCTTCAGACTTTATTCTAAAGCATGTTAATCTAATCCTTCAAAAAGTATTAAATCATTTGCAGTTGTCTCTAATAACAGTATTTAATAACCCTCACCTACTATCACTTGCAGTATAGTATTGCTTTCTATTGCTAAAGTTTTATCCAGATTCCAAAATTTTTCTACTCACAGTTCTGTTAAAGTTTTATATTTAATTTCCTCCAAGATACTGCTTCTACTAAACAATATTTTACCTCTACGTTTAAGTTTAAATTTGATTTTAAACATGTCTTTTGAAATAAGTACGTAGAAGAATGTTTACACTAGATATATAAATACTTGTTCAATATCTTTTTTAAATCATCAATCAATCCCATTGGGCTGCTATGCAATTTTTTAAAACATTTTGGTTTTTAAGTTTAAAGTCACACAAAAAATAAATGATACCACATAGAAAGTATTTAATAAATGAATCCATTAATAAATATGTCTCTCTGTATTCAGTTTTTTGGCCAAAGTCAGTTTAGATCATTAAGCAATGGATGCTACAACCTAGAGTTAATGAAAACAATACAATATCACATGACTCTATACTATTCCTGATCTCAGGATAAAGGTATTCCCTTTAGTTGTTAAAAATCTAAAAACACAATAAGGTGTAGAAACCGAACTGTTTTCAGTTCTATATGTCCATACGGGCAAATTGGCTTAGATTGAAAACATTTATATGGTTTTCAAATTGAACTAATAGCTTTACAGTAAAACAGAAAGGATAATTATGTCTGGCAGAGGAAAGGTGCATTGGTGCTGACGTTAGTCTAAAATCCAAAGCTCCTCACTGATGAGAACCATAAGCTGGAAACTAATTCTGTGATAATGGATAGGACAGCAATTGAATAGGAATTTATTAAGCACTACCATTTGCATCTATTAATTACTAATGCACACACTAGATGGCATAGAAATGGTGAAGGAAAAAAAAGGATACTGCTGAAACAAGAGATAATGATCAACAATTATCACTGGCAATTGGTCTTTTATTTGATAATCTTGAATATCATTTACTAATTATCATCTTAATATTGAAATACAGCAATAATGTGTATACTTAACCTAGATGTAATTAAAAGAGATTTGTATCGAGACTTTCAAGCTCCCTGCAGTCATCCACTCTATCCATTATAACCAATACACATGATCATGTATATATGAAAAAGATAAATGATCTCCAATATATGCATTTTGTTCTGAAGCAGCATTCACCAGTTGGTCCAGATCAACATTTCCCACACACATATATAATCAGTGCTCAGTTTTATATTAAGATAATAAATCTACAAACTTTAACAAAAGCCTGCCCATTAAAGTTTATAGATTTTCTATCTCAATATAAAACCGAGCACTGATTATATATATATGTGTGAAGGGGGATGATGATTCGGACCAACTGATGAGTGCTGGTTCAGCACAAAATATGTATATTGAAGATCATTTATCTTTTTCACATGGATGCGGTCATGTGTATTAGTTATATTGGGTAGAGTCTTATGAATGTAGGGAGCTTGAAAGCCTGAGTTCAACTTCCCTTTAATTATCATCTTAAACTTGGAAATTAGCCGCTTAATATAAGTAAGAATAGTTTTGATGAAATTTACATCAGTTCTATCCTAGAACATTTTTGGGGAATTAAATAAATAAAATAATAATAATAATTTGATTAATTTATAAGATGTCATATGATATTCTAGCATCTAAATAGCAGATTAAGCAAAACAGATTTGTTCAAGTATCAAAATTGAGTTGTTTTCCTTTTCCTCATTTGAGAATGGATCCAGGATCTCTTAAATTAGGCACTCTCTATTAGGCTAAAACATATTGTTTGAAGTAAGTCAAAATGTAATCTAAAAATTAATATAGCTGTGATCATAGTAAATAAATCTCTTAAAAATTTCATTTCTTTCCACTTTCCACAATTGTTTTATTTAATTGTCTGATAGTTTTAACGGTCTAGCAGTCTTCTTTAGAGCTGCAAAATACAACTATATTTCTTTTTATTTGTTTATTTACAGAAACATAATGGATGAAATTAATAGAATTAAACTTGTCTGGAGTGCTTTTGGTAGAAATAGCTTAATATTAAAAGGAAATATGCCTATGTGTTTGAAAAGGAAGTTTCTAATAAATGTATGTCACCAGTTCTTACTTATAAATCTGATACTTGGACACTTAAAAGAAGAGCAAAGCAGAGACTTCAGACCACTCAATATATATTAGGAGTAACAAGAAGAGATTGAAAACTAAATATATGGGTGAGGGAACAAACAGGTGTTTCTGACATTATTGAAAGAATTAAAAGAATGAAACGAAATTGGGCTGGGCATATTTCTAGAAAAGATAATAAGAGATGGACAGTTAAAATCTTAAACTATATGCTAAGAAATTGTAAAAGACCTAGAAAAAGACCACATGTGAGATAAATGTAGGTAATAAGGAAGTGTGCTGGTGTGATATGGAGAAGAGAGACTAGAGATCAAAAAAGGTGAATTGAACTTGTTGAGACAGTCACCCTGTAGTGGATTGATAATGATTGAAAATTATGAAATTGATGAGAAGCTATTTTGATATTTTTATATATCAAAAAAGAAATATTTTTTTTAAAAATTTATTTAATATAAACAATACAAAACGAATGAAAAGAGTATTTAATATTTTAGAAAATTTTGATCATTTTGGAATACGTTACAGATTCTCAAACTATTGTTAATGGCACTATACTATCTTATTACTTGATGTTTAGTTTTATAGTGTGATTGTTTTACAATATTTGTTAAACTATTCGTTTCTTTTTATTCTACAGTAAATAAGTATAGTTATCCAATATTTTGTTGACTTAGTGAATTCGGAGTATTATTTCTTAATAAAAGTTCAAAAGACTTATTATTAAAATTAAGAGTAAATTTTGCATGTTTAACTGTTAAATGAAATTAAAAAAAAAACATTTTCAAATTAGTTGTAATTATATAATAGACTATTTTTACAATCTCATATTAATGTCTTTAAAAAAATTCAAACTTTATTTAAACATTTCATATACATTCATCTGATAGTAATAACACACAAGTTAGTATATAACATGACATTTCAAATGGTATTCTCTCCTCTTCAGATATTGCTGGCCTATCTGTGACATTACTATCATGAGAATCGAACCCAGGACTTTTAATTCATGAATATTAAATTTAAAGTGATACTTTAACCAACTAGTCTATTCTATCAAAGACAACAGTCAGTAGAAATTTTGTATACATATCTATAAAGGTAATCCTGATTTATCCACTTTTCTCTTAAGGGCTAAATAAATGAGGAGTTGCCAGATATTATGAATTATCACCTTAAGTTCACTTATGCAGTTATTTGTTATTAACATGTGGACACTACTTTAAATCTTCTTTTCTGTGCTTTGTTCTCCCTGTCCAATATTTTTTATTTTTCACAAAAAAATATATGTTCAATGGTGTATACATAATAGGACACTTTTGATACATCATTTTTTTCCTTTGTAATCATCATTTTGCATATTTTTTAGTTATTTTTAATCAGGTGACTGATTTGACCAATGTACATTCTTCCACATTCTCATAGTACTTTGTAGATACAGTTTTTGTTTTTTCAGCATTGCAAGCTTAGGTTTTGTAGAAATTAAAGATTTCTATAGGGAGCTAAGGCTTTGGAAAGCTATCCTGATATCATATTGATGATAAATGATTTTTTTTAGTTTGTCTGCTATCATTGATATATATGAATACATTACAGTACCTGTAATTGTTTTTTGGTGTTTTTCTTTTTGTTATCTGGTTAATGTTTTCTTAATGATAACTGATGAATGACCATTCTTCATAAAAATTGTTCCATGTAGATCTTTTTCCAAATTACTAGTTTCTAAGCAAACATTTTTGTTCTTTTATGTTGTGATAGTATAAGTCCATATTTTGTGTTTTCTATCATGATTGGATGAATATGCTAAGTATTTTTTTTTTATATATGTGGGTTTCCCATAAACTATAGTTTTGATTTTATTATGAGAAACTTTTGTCACAAGAACACCTAAGAATGCTAATTTTTGTTCTTGTTTTGATTCTATAGTGAATTTAATTGAAGGGAACATGTGTCCAGAATGATTGTAATAGTGCTTCATGATGTGGACCATAGTGATGCCAAACTTTTAAATGGATATGGGATACTATTTATGGCTGTGATTTTAACTTTTTCCATGTAAATATTGCTAATCAGGGATGACAGTAGTGAACCCATATCCATCCCACATTTTCGTTACAAGAATGTTATTGTTATGCAGAATGTTAAAAGTTTCATTATACTATCAATAGAAAGAATTGTTCTGATTTTTAAGCTATTATTTTTATTCTTTTTCTTACAACAGACAATGTTTCATCACACTGTGCATTAATGAATAAACTCACCATATCAAAGCTTAGCAATATACCAGTTCTTTCTATTTTATTTTCTTGTTTAATTTCATAAAGTTCTTATAATCGTTGACAGAGGACTGTATCTTATATGTCAAAGATCTAAGACTTACCTTGAGAAGAAAAAGTTTTGACAAGTAAATTTCTAGTAATGAGAATAGAACTTAATATAACAAGGCTCTTGTGGATAAAGATGTTGTATTTTTTTAAAAAAATGTTAGCAAAAGAAAAGAATAATAGAAAATAAAGATTAAAATAGCTATATTCATTAGATCAAGCAACAAATTAATGAATTATTAACATCGCAGACTTTTAGAATTTGAAGAAAACTATCATCAATAGAAATATTCAATATATTCTTTAATTTGTTTTCCATTTAAATATCTATCATATATTTGTAATATAGTTTTGCTTTTCATGTCTATACACACACACAATTTCTTTTAAAAAATTAATAATCATAATTACAACATATAAGCATTTTTATCAATAAAAATTAATCTACGTGTTTTTTTAACTAAAAATAGAAAATAATTATTGATCTATTTTAAATATCAATTTTGTTTATATCTTAGCAAATATATAACAAAAGTGAATAATAAAATGTTTTATAATTTTTCATTTCATTTTTTAATTAATAAAAAACATTAGTTTGGTGTCTTAAATTAAACGTTTAAAAAAATTGCATTCATCTTTAAAAAAACCGACAAATTTGTTTAATTTTTTTTTTTCCGAAAGCAATTTTTTCTAATAAATTTTTGAATAAATATTCATTTTTAATCATATGTGTATTTTAATGCATATAAATATATATTCTTGCTATATGTTACAATAATTAGTAAATCACTAGAAACAAAAATTAGCAGATTTTGAATATTATTCAGATTTGAATGAAGTCAATAGGAAGATAACTGATACCCTTTTAAAAACTACAACTAAGATTGCCAAAACAGAAAAACAACAATTGATCAATGAAATTTATACTGAGACTAGACAATTTATTAAGAAAATGATGAAAATATATAAAATCAATATATTAAGAAGGATTGAATATTTTGAAGATTGTAAAATGATGCGAAAGAATTGGTAATGAGATAAGAAAATATAATTGTGAACTAGCAAAGAAAGCTATAGAAGATTAAAAAACAACATCTTAGTATTGGTAGGAAACTTATTTTTGCAACAAGAAAAAAAGATGGAACTATTATTAAAAAGAGAGATGACATCATAAAATATAGAGAAGAATTTTATCAAGAATTATATAGCAATAAAGAAAAGTACCTCGTACAAGTACTATATCTTCTGAATTGCCTAGGATTTTAAATGAAGTGAAACATACCATTACATTTACAAAGATGGAAAAAGCTCTCTGTAATGATGGAAATATAGTTGAAATCTTAAAAGAAATGAATGAAGAAAAAAATTTTTTTTTTGGCAAAGTTATATACCAAATGTCTAAATGATAAAGATGTACCAGGGGATTGAAAGAATGGAGTATTAATATTAATATTTTAAAAAGGTGATAAAGAAGATATTGGAAATTACAGACCTATCAGACTTTTACTATTTCTATATAAAATTTTTGCCAAAATAATTTCAACTCATCTACAGCAAATAGTATAGTCAATCATATCCAAATACTAAGAGAAGTTATAGAAAGAACCAATGAATATTAGTTACCATTATGCTTTGTATTTGTAGATTATGAAAAGGCATTTGATTCTATAAGCATTTCTTCAGTGATTTTAGCATTGGATCACCAGGATATAGACCCAAGATGTCATATTCTGAAGAATATTTATAAAAATTCAACAGCAACAATAACATTACATAATGATACTAAAAAGATTAGCATTGAGAGAGGTGTATGACAGGGTGATTCCATAACTTCAAAACTTTTTACAGCAGTTTGGCAAAAAGTATTTTTGTGAATTAAAATGGAATAAAAGTAATTGAAGATTATTCAAGTCATCTAGATTTTACACATGATGTAGTTTTTGCGAATAATGTTTCAGAGCTTCAGGAAATGTTGCAAGAGTTATCAGATGAAAGTAAGAAAATAGTTCTAAAAGCAAATGTTAAAAACATTAAAGTAATGTTCAGTGAATTTTCTCAAAAGAAGAAAATAAAGATTGATAATGATAAGTTAGAAGAAATTAATAACTATATATATCTTGGTCAAATTATTACTACAGATAGAAACATAATGGATAAAATTGATCGTAGAATTAAACTTGATTGGAGTGCTCTTGGTAGAAAAAACTTAATATTAAAAGAAAATATGCCAGTGTGTGTGTGTGTGAAAAGGAAGGGTTTTAATAAAACTACCATCAATAGGAATATTCAATATATTCTTTAATTTGTTTTCCAATGAATATTAGTTACCATTATGCTTTGGATTTGTAGATTATGAAAAGGCATTTGATTCTATAAGCATTTTTTCAGTGATTTTAGCATTGGATCACCAGGGTATAGACCGATCATGTCTAAATGTGAATAGAAGTTATAGAAAGAACCAATGAAGGTTTTAATAAATATGTGACTTAAGGTCTATAATTAAATCTGATAGCCATCAATCTGCATCTCATAAAGTAGCTGCTTTAAGAAATTATTGTTATAGAAATAAGAGATTAAATAATTCTATTGGGGTAGCTTTGTTTCAAAAAGATCAATTTTATAAAGATTATTTGAGTGTTGGCTACCCTGATAAATTTGTTAAAGTATTTTATTTAATAGTAATAATATTTATAATGATTGAAAGGATAAACTAAAATATGATTTTATTTCTTTGCCATTTAAATTGTCTTCTTATAGAATTGTATGTAAAAATAATAATTTGTTTTGAAATAAGAAAATTGCTTGAAAAAAAGGTATTATTTTGAATAATTTATTAAATAATACAAAGAAATTTTTAAATAAAATTGACTATTCCTGGAATAGTGTATATTATCCCTTGTTTTGTAAGAAGGTATATATTGGTCAGAGTACTTTGAGTTTAAATGAAAGAATAAATGTACATAAAAGTAGGGCTGGAAATAAATATCTTAGTTCTGCTTTATACATCCATGAAAAAGACACAGACCACACTATTAATTTTGAGGAAGCTAAGGTTGTCTTCTTTGAGGGAAATTAAATAAAAAGAATTAAAGAATCTTTATTATTAAAAATTTATGATTATGAAGCAATTACCTTATTTAAAAGTTCTTTTAATATTAAGGGTGTATGGGAGGTAAGTGAAATTGTGGGTAATGTTTAGTTTAAACATATTGTTATTTGTAGTTTTTTACACTTGAGAAGTCTGCTTGTAGTAATGAAATCATTGGTTATGTTTTAGAATTTATTTTTTGGCTAGTCTGGTTGTGTAGTGAATTTGGGTTAATTTTAATTATATATATATATTATAACTAATTAAAGGCTATATTAAATTACATTATTAAATTATAAAAAAATAAAAAAAATTATTATATGTAAAACTCCTAAATATTAATATCATTAAAAAAAATTACAAACAAATTTTATGAAAGGAGATTTAAAAAAAATAGTAAGTAGATAAAATAAATACAGGCCAAATCAAAAAAATATTAATGATAATAATTTTTAAATTAAGACATAAGATGAGAGCTATAAATTAATAAGTGTAATAAAGGTAATAGATAGGTAGATAAATAGATAGATATATAGTTAGGTAGATAGATAGGTAGGTAGATGGATGGATAGATAGATTCAACCTGTTTATATTATATGTATGGATTTATTAATAAACATTTTAATATTAAAATCAATCATTGATATTCTTAAATATTTCTTTATGAGATTTATCAATCTTAGTTGGTTTGCTGCTTAATAATAATTTTTATTTACTTTATATAATAAAAAGAAATTTTGATTTTTATGAGATATTACAATTGTTGATATGCAGGTATAATTATATAATATAACTAATGCAACTATATTTGTCAAATTGTAACGCTGAATAAAACATTTAGACTGTTGAAATTTTAAGGGAAAGTATTAATTTAAAAGTGCAAGAAAGTGTATGTTCTCTTTTATTAATTATTATAATAACATTATTGCAGAAATTAATAATTATAAAAACATTTATTTCAATAAGTAAATAGATATTTCTGATCTTTATTTAAAAATAAAATATTTATTTGTTTATTATGTTTCCAAAATAATTTATTATTAATTGAATTTTTGAATACTTATCCAATCTTCAATATCATTTTTTAGTAATCAAATCGTTTTTTATAGTAAGGAAACTTTTATTATATGGAAAGCATAATTTAATAATAGGGTAATTTGTCAAGTATATATTTATTTATTTATTTAAATAAATATTTATTTATTAGAGTATCTAGTTTTCCACCCTCCACTACCACCTGACATATATCAATAGGCCTAACTTATAAGCCTGCCATCATATTTTTAAGGATTCCTTCTTTTACAGCATACATTTAAAATATGATTATCATCTTAGAGATAATGTAATGTAAATTAATCACTCTATGTATGTATGTATGTATGTATATATAAGCTGATGAATTATTTTCATCGTTAAATATATTATTTCCATACTTTTATTTAACTATATAAAAGGTAAATAAACCTCCACACCAGCTCCGTTTTTAAACAAGATGAGAACTGTAAGGATACTCTCGTCCCAAACACAAGATAAAATCTTTAAGGAAAAAAGAATGACCAATCTTATGTTATACATTTCTTGCTATAAACTCTATAATAAATACTTTTTTTATTGATTACTTTGTGTGTGCGCATATGATGTAAAACGGTGTCTCTTTAAAGTAAGACAAAAGTTTCTCTGTGCCCAGAATTTTTGTTAGCCAAATTAAATATTCCTCTCCAAAATTTTTAGTACAGCAATAAAATCATTTATTTCTTAGTCCTTATTATCCAATTATTTTCCAGACCTAGTTCGTCTCCCCCCCCCCCATATTCCATTTTAATAAAGCTGTTTTGATAGTACCCACTATCCTGTCCTCATAATTATCAATTTTGTTATAAATATCTGAACAAAAAATCCTAAAATCTCTACCTTTTGCACCCTGAATATCTTTTATTTTTAGGGTTATAAGACATTGAAAGAGGATCATGAAAAAATGTTCAATAATCTTTCTTTTATTTAAACAGTAAACTATATCTATAATCCAAATCCTTGTTTCATTTTTGTTTAATTTCACTGGTATCTGAAATTCCTGCCTTTGCACCGAATAACAATAAGATTTCTTTAGTGTTATTACCTATCCTTTCACATTTTATATAATTTTTATTTTTTTATACAACTCTAAACTATTTTTTTGTTCATATTCGTTTCCCATAACTTATCTAATCTCTTTTTCTATCTCCCTTAATTATGTACCTATAATATATTCTCTTTATATATCATTTCTTCTGTAAATACTTGGAAATGTCTAATTATTAACTTTGTATATTGTAAAACCTTTCTTATCCGATGTGTTTGTTGTCCTCTTCACATAATCCGATTAAACACTATTTTTGATATGTCCTAATATGTTAAATTTGCTTTTGACTTACTTTATTAAAAAAAAAATCCACCCCATTTCTTCTTAAATAGCTTTATCTGTTGTTCACAATTCCCCAGCCAATGCATATTTATCTGTTTATTTTTTTACTCTATCAAAAATTTTTTGAGTTAATTATCCAAGGCAAAGAGTATCATTTTCGAATATAAAACTGGCATAATTCCTTGATGTGATGTGATGCACTGTGACTTTTCTTTAAACGGAGTAGGAATCTCTTAGCAACTATGCCCAGAGAAACCTGTTGGCCACTTTACCTTCCCTTTCCATCCCCCCACTCTACATTTTCCCATAATCTGCTCCATCTCATTTCCACAACATAAACTTTGTCAACTCCATGGCCTTCATATCTAAATCCCCATTATCTTTTCCCAAATCCAGCATAAAAACCAATAACTCACTTTCTGGTATAATCACTTTGTTCATATTTATTCTTCCACAACTTCATTATTTGTACCTTTTCTGCTTTCAAGCATTTACATTGAATTAACAGATGCCTAATATTTTCTATGCCTTCCTTACACAATTTGCAGATTAAATTCCTTAAGAATGATTGTGTTTAAATGCTCTCTATTAGCTTATTGATGTGATGTACTATGACTTCTTCTTAAACGGAGTCAGGAATCTCTCAGCAACTATACCCAAAGAAATCTGATAGCCACCTTACCTTCCCCTTCCATTCTCCACTCTAAGCTTTCCCATAATCTGCTCCATCCCATTTTCACAACATAATCTCTGTCAACTCTATGGCCTTTATATCTAAATCCCCCTTATCTTTTCCCAAACTCAGCATAAAAACCAATAACCCACTTTCTGTATAATCACTTTGTTCATATTTATTCTTCCATAACTTCATTATGTTATATTCTTACTGCTTTCGAGCATTTACATTCAATCAGAAGATGCCTAATATTTTTTATGCCTTCCTTACACAATTTGTAGATTAAATCCCATAAGAATGATTGTGTTTAAATGCTCTCTATTAGCTTATTGATGTGATGTACTGTGACTTCTTCTTAAACGGAGTCAAGAATCTCTCAGCAACTATGCCCAAAGAAATCTGATAGCCATCTTACCTTCCCCTTCCATTCCCCACTCTAAGCTTTCCCATAATCTGCTCCATCCCATTTACACAACATAATCTCTGTCAACTCTATGGCCTTTATATCTAAACCTCCTTATCTTTTCCCAAACCTAGCATAAAAACCCAACAACTCACTTTCTGTATAATCACTTTGTTCATATTTAATCTTCCATAACTTCATTATTTGTACCTTTTCTGTTTCCAAGCATTTACATTGAAGTAACAGATGCCTAATATTTTCTATGCCTTCATTACACAACTTGCAGACTAAATCACCCATATTTTTCCATTTACATGTATATTCCCTTGTTGCTAAAGATCCTGTTTGAGCCTTAACCAATAAACTACTTTCCTTACTATTATCATAAATTAACTGACACCCAATGTTCTGTTTACTTCTATATATATTTAAACTCGTTTTACTCTCCATACTAGTTCTCCATCTCTCCAACTCCCTATTCTTTATTAATGCATCTATTCTTCTATCCCACTCCTTACCACTATAACACTCAACAATCCTCCTAACACAATCATTCCACCTTTTGTACAAGTATACGGACATAAATTCTTTATCCAAATCTTCTGCATTACCTTTCTCACCCATCATGTTGCCCGCCCTTTACTTGTAACCCAATTAAATACTATTTTGGCTATTCTTTTATTATCCATAAACTGCAATCTACTGAACATTTTCATTTTACTTTTTGCATCTCTCATATAAAAACTTGACCATCCCATTTCTCCTTGAATTGCCTCCTTTGCTGTCCACACCTCTGCATCTAATGCATGTCTTCCTACTTCCCTTTGTACTTTTTCTAAGTAATCTAATACCCCTTTACTAACACATAACACATCATTGCTGTATGTTAATCCTGCTACTGCCACTCCCTTCCATACAATTCTAGCCACATCTTATTTATTATATGAAAACACTGTTAATTTCTTTATCAATCCCTTTCTTTTCTTTGCTTCATTTATCAGTTGTTTCTCCCATTCATCCAAGCAATTTTTCTGATTACTCAAGATGATTCCCAAATAACTATATCTATTCACCACACTTAACTTTATATCACCCAATAAGAAATCTTTGTCTTCTCTTTCCCCAGTATTCACCATCATTATATTTGATTTTTCTTCACTAAATTTAATCCCCATATCTTTATCCACCCTTGCGCATGTCCTCAGTATAACATCCATATTTTCTCTTCTTTCTGCACACAAAAAGACATCATCCGCAAAAAAAAGATCTGGCAATGTATATATTCTTTTGCCACCTATTAGTGATATCTCTATCCCTCTTCATAGCCTTTCTATTGTTCTCTCCATTTCACTCAAATACAAAAAACAAAATAGGTGACATAGGGCATCCTTGTCTTTAGTCCCACCCCATTTTTAACTTTAACTGATTCTATATCCTTTAATTGATATGTATAGTAATTATTTTCATATAATTTCTTAATAACATACACTAAAGCTTTATCCATTCTCAGATTGCTAAACTTATCCATAATCTATTTCTACTCACTCTATCATATGCATTCTCTATATCTATAAAACTCATATATAACTGTCTATCTGAATTCCTACTCATATCCATAAGTTTTGTAACTGCAAATAAACTATCTGTTATATGCCTATCTGATCTAAAACCTCCTTGCATTTCCACCACTACATTATTTTCTTCCATCCATTTTGCAACTCTTCCAGCCACCATATTAAAAAATACTTTATATAAAACTGATGTTACCACTATTGGTCTATAATTGTTTAACTTTCTATGATCCTTACCTTTTCCTTTAAATAATAATCTTACTCTCATATTACTCCAACTACCTGGAAAAACTTCTGTGCCATCTTATTAAAACATGATAATAACTTTACTTTTGCCCTACACCCTAAATTCATTACCATCTCTGCTGCCCATCCATCTAAACCTCTTGACTTACCACTTCTCAATTTCTTTCCTGCCTCATTCAGTTTATTTTCTGTAAACCTAATATTCCCATTACTATATGCTTTCATATTTTCTATTCCACTGTCCTTCACATCTAACATCTTTTCTATATCCATTACATAACTATTCAATATTCTCTCTAATTCTTCTCTAGAGGTACATTCTATTTCCTCCTCATCCAGTAATACTATCTCTCTCTCCCCTAAATTTCTCCTTTTAATGTAATTCCAAATTTTTTTACTCCCATCTCTTCCACTTTTATTAATATCATCCAATAAGTTATTATTCATTCTCTCTAATTATCTATTTTAGCTAACTTAGCATTAATATTTTTTCACTTTCTTTGTTCTTAATAGCACACTTATATTCTCTGCATGCTTTTTTTCTCTCTTTTACACTTTTACTAACTCTCATTTTTTTTTTACTTTTATTCTTCTGAATATTCTCACCTAAAACCCTATTTGCCATTTTTTCTATTTCATCACACCAGTCCTCATACTCATTTCCAACCAACTCTTCCATGGTTTCTTCAACGTGTATTTTATACTCTTCCAACTTATTCTTATCATTCACTCTCCATCTACATCTTTCATTATTGTTTCTACTTTTATTTCTATTCTCCATCACATTACTAACCATTTCAATTACAAAGAAATTATGATCACTATTACATACTCTCTCTTCATTATCAAACACCTTAATTTTCCGTACTTTATTCATTCCCTCTTTCTCTATCAATACATTATCTATTGTGTGGAATATATTATTTCTAGACCATGTGTATTGTCCCTCATAAATATTTGATAAGTTTTCAATGCTCAAATTCACTCTCTGACAAAATTTCTTCAAAAGCTGTCCATTCCTATTATCTACATCATCAATTTCTTCAATATGCCCATTCATATCTCTTACAACCATTATTCTCTTAACCTTTCCTTTAAAACTCTGTATATCCTTAACTAGGCACTCATATATGCTATTGTTCTACTCCATTATAGTTTGACTATCTCCAGTAGTTATATAAACTATAGCCACCATCCAATCTTGTCTTCCCAACCTTATTTCAAACCACAAATGTTATTGGCATTTAACAGTATTTAAATTTTTTTTTGATATAACACCTATACCACCATCTTTTTTTCTTTCTTTTTTCTATTTATATCCTGCCATAACAAATCTTCCAAAACAGGTTCTTCTTCTTCTCTTAGATGTGTTTCCACTACTGCTAATACCTCAAGCTCTTCATTTTCAATTACTTTGTTTAATTGCTGCAACTTTTCTGGTCTCCTATTCAAATACCTAATTTTAACAATTTTTTTTTCCTAACTACTCTTTTATAAATTTTTTTGATTTTTTCTTCTCCATTATGTTTATAAATAACTTGCTTACCATTAATTTTACAAACCCATTCTTTCTCCACATCTACATTTATATCTAAATTAACTGCCCTTTATTTATACCTTATATCCCATCCATTCTTCTTCTTTTTAATAACACTGCAATTTAAAATCCCACCCCCCTTTACAAGTTTCCCGAACTATATTCTTTATAAATCAGACTCCCTAAAACTTCACTTCCTTGTTTCCCTACGTGCAACCCATCTTTACTATATAACTCCTTCTCTCCAATAAAAAAATCCCACACATCCACAAACGTAACATCATTTCTCTCACATAATTCTTTCAATCTCAAGGTCATTTGCGCCCTCTATTAGCTTATAGATAAATTAAAACACAAGACGTCATTTAAATGCCCTCATTCATAAGACTTAGCTCTATAAGAAAAGAAAATTATTTAAAAAAAATAAAATTTTGTTCGCTTTTTATTATTATTACACCATCTCAGAGACTGACACTCTATTGTATGTAATTTAGCTCAGTGATAGAATGTCAGTCTCTGAGATGTGGGGTTTTAGGATCGGCCTCTTGACATTTCTGATGCTCGAACTTTTTTTGAACGCTTGCAACCTGCAGGGCAAAAGTAAAACTAGCATTTAAATTACTTTAAAGTTGTAGTTAGCAAAAAAAAAAAAAAAAAAAACTTCTTTTAATGTTTTTCTCTCTTTTTTTTTTACAATTTCCATTATAATTATCAAAATATTGATTTTTCTACTAAGGATTGCTTATTTAAAAAAAAAAAACTTTTAGTCTAATTCGAAAGCCGTAGATATTACCAATAATAATAAAGTTGTTAAAATCTTTATATTTTGTTGCAATTACACAATTTTTTTTATTAAAAAAAAAATTATTATGAGAGACACTTCGCATGGATACAATTTTTTTAAATAATGATTTAAAGAAAAAGAACAAAACGCAGTAAAAATTAGATAAGATAACTTATATAAAAAAAAATTAATTTTGTCCTTCCTTCTACTAAGCTAAATATTATCCAAGGTTTCAA
Organism: Epiperipatus broadwayi; assembly: GCA_028023455.1. Lineage (NCBI taxonomy): Eukaryota > Metazoa > Onychophora > Udeonychophora > Euonychophora > Peripatidae > Epiperipatus > Epiperipatus broadwayi. Next base: position 42,483 of record JAQFVV010013283.1, read on the forward strand.
ATACAGCCTTAAATCTAGTAAGCCTCATTGGCAAAAAAGAAAATTGATTTTCGCATCATAATTTCACTTCTGAGATGTGGACTGACGAATGGAAAGAAGAATTAGACTCAAAGAATACGATTTTTTCTATGCAGCAATACTTTTGAACGAGATAAAACATTAGGTTCCCGACAAGAATGTGGTGGTATTCAAACAATGGTCAGTATCACAGAAAATGATTCTCATCATTTCTGAGACTTAAAAAAAAAAATTGTAGGAAAATTTAAGATGCAACTGCCAACAATTCCAGAGGTTTCCCTTATTGATCTCAAAACTGACCTCATGTTTTATCAATAAAGCTTCTTTTGATATAGAACCCCTGTCCAAAGATATTTTAGTCAACAATCTTTCTGGTTTAATTGTTTCTACATATTTGTTATCTTTGACATTTGTTATTTACCTTATAATCTGACCATTGTCATTTTCTCAGTGAACTTACTTGCAGCTACCCCCCCCCCACCTTCTCCTTGCTTTCATTTTTAAATATTTTTGTAAATATTGCTTCTTATCATTCCTGGGTACTCTTTGAAAAATTTTATTCATGTCATCTAAAATATTTTTATTCTTTTTCATTCTAGAATTTGGTCTTTTCATTATAATTATCCATGTCTTCTGACATTCATTTTTATTCCCTTTCTATCATTTCTTTCACGTTCATCTACTGATTATCTATTAAACACAACAACATCAAAAACTCAAACTCATTTCTGATGTTATCCTTAACAGCAATGGTTGTATTGGCTAATTATATCTAAATGATCTGGCAAGCTTGTATTACTTTTTCAGCTGCATTTGAAGTATCTCCAATGTTCTCTTCTAATGTTTTTTTGACATTAAATATAAAGTTCAAATTTTATTGTCTTCTTGGAATCGAAGCACATTTATATGCTCACTAGCATTAACACTGATCAAAATGAGTGCAGCTGTTCTAACTCCATAAGTAAAAAAATAATGATAGAAAGATAAAAAAATAATCATTAGAAATGAGTGTTGCAATGATCGCACAATCCATTACACAATTTAAAAATATATTTGTATAAGTAATCCCAAAAGTAAACGTCTTTCTCAATTGTAACTCTGTGCTCAATTCTATTTTCAACTTTATCTTCCTAGTGAAAGCATTGACTGGAACGCCCCCTCCCCCATGAAAACTATTTGTTTACCGTAATATACTCAATTGGAAGTCTATTACTCTTTATTTGTTTCATCTCTGCAATCCAAAAAAGATGTAACTCTTCAATGGTAGATTCTATAATATATATTTAATCTATAAAGTGCATATAGATACTTAGTTATCATATGAAAATGACCTTACTCCAGTCAATGTTTAAAATTAACCAATAAAATATCAACAATCTTTTGTCAAGGTTGCTTTGACAAAAGATTGCTGATATTCTATTGGTTAATTTTAAGTATAGGTTGTAATGATAAGATTTATCTTGAATTAGTAGATTTTTACAGAGCATTCTTAAGTGAAATTTTTTAATGCTTTATATTGTGATAAAAAGTCCACATCTCACTACCATACAATAAATTAAACAAGATAATATACATATATAATTGATATACTTACAGTAGTTTATATCTTAACATGGAAATCCATTTTTCTGCTTAAAAAGCTACCAAGATATTTAAATTGGTTGATATTCATAAGGTTTAAAATACTCAAGATTTCTCTTCCAATGCTGACTGATGAAAGGCTTGGGTTTTTAGAACATTAGTTATTAAACTAAAGTCTTTATAGATTACACTTAAAAACACTAAAAGTATTCTGTACATTACATCATTTGAATTGACAAATATAACACAAGCTTTAGGTATGTTAAAATTCAAAACCAAGAAGATGAAGCCCATGATGTCATTTTTGAACAATTCAGCCTAAAAATTTAATCTTGACAGCTACTTTATGAAGTTCCCAAATGAAAAATAAAGTTAGAACTAGAATATATTTTTGTTTAATATTTATTTCAAATGCATTAATTTTACCATTATCAGTAATAACACGTTTCTCTCATTTTATTATAATAGAAATATTTAAATACAAAAATATAGATGTAATCAAAGGGATTTGAACACAGATTTACAAGCTCCCTTCAGCTATCTGCTCTATCTTAAATAACTGATACACATGACCACATACATGTGAAAAAGATAAATGATCTCCAATATATCTATTTCATTCTGAACCAGTATTCACCAGTTGGTCCAGATCAGCATCTTCCACACATATGTATAGCCAGTGCTCAGCTTACATTAAGAAAGCAAATTTTAATTTTAATGGACAAACTTCAATTTTCTACACTCTCTATTGAAAATCTGACAAAGGAATGCTCAAAACCCACGTTGATGCCAGTATTGTTGTCATACCCATGTTGACTTTAAGTCAATCTGACATCTCATCAGATTTTCAACTATATAAATGGCTAAAAGTTGAAGAGTGGAGAAGAGTAAACCCTGTCCATTAAAGTTTGAAGATTTGCTACTGAGCACTGATTATATATGTGTGTGGAAGATGTTGATCTGAATCAAATGATGAATTACTGGTTTAACATGAAATACGTACGTTGGAGAGCATTTATCTTTTTCATGTGTGTGTGGTCATGTGTATTGGTTGTATGAGATTTATTGGATAGCTGAAGTGAGCTTGAAATTCAGGATTCAAGTCCTTTAATTATAATAGAAGCTGTATAATAAAATAAGCTTTGCTGGACAGCCAACTAATTTCAAATATTTAGCACAAATCTATTCATTAATTGAGTCAAATGTCTAAACTAAACCAAGAAAATCAACATCTCAATCAGCTTTTGTTTCTAACACTTTTCTTCCATTTACCTGACAACCAAAATCAGATTAGAGTGTTTATTGCTTTTGAATACCACATTCAGTCTCTGGTAACCACTCATATATGATTGTAAGTAACCTATTCTACAAATCTTTGAATTTATTTTTGATACAGTGAAAAATAATAATAATTATTGCAGTCTTTTATTACATACTTTGTTTTAAATAACTGTATTCCAATTAAATATCTCATCAGGACTTCTACATATCTCATCAGAAATCTACAGCCTTCTGTTTTAAAATCATGTAGTGTTGTTTTAATTTCACCAAACTGGATGTCTTCTTCCAAATTTATGCAAGTAGATATGATAGATGTTTGTTTAAAACCATCATTTATTATTCAATAAATTTATCATCTTTATTATTCAAAACATGATCATATACTATCTCCATATGTTCAACTTCTTTTTATGTCTGTTTATAAAATAAACAGACTACTTTTCTTTATTTAATTCTTATTAGATAATTTGAATAAATTGAGGGATGGACGTATGGAATATGGAATAAAAATTAATGTTGAAAAGACCAAGTGTTTATGGATAAGGAAGAGTGCTAAAAGATTACAAGTTGAAATGATAATATAGTTCAACTGGTAAATGGATTACTGATTGAGAGAGAATGAAAGAAGTGAAGATGCAGTTAATAGAAGAATAGCATTGGAAAAGGAGTCATTTATTAAAATATTTTGTGAGCCTTTAAAGAGAGAATTAAAAAAAAAAGATTAATTAATAGCTGTTTATGGAATGCACTATTGTATGGTTGTGAAACGTGGCCAATGAGTAAAAAATTAGAACGTCATTGGAAGCCTTTGAGATGTCATGAAGAAGGAGGAAAAAAATTAATTGGATGAATAAAATGACAAATGAAAAAGTTTTGGAAAGAGTAAATGAAAAAAAGATTGATTAAGTAAAATAGAGATAAAAGAAGAAATTAGATTGGGCATATATTAAGAGGAAGAATGGTTTAATGAAAGATGTTTTGAAAAAAAATGGTGAATGTAAACAAGAAGATAGGATGGGAATGAATGTCATTGCTAAATGATATAAAAGATGTAAAGATATATGAAATTGAAGATCTATGCAATGAAAAGAAGGGACTGGAGAAATGATGGTCTTGCTATGTGACTATTCTCAGGACCATCCCACAGGACAAAATACTATTGATGATGATGACTTTAAAGTAATTTATATGTCACCATCCTCTTCACTAACACTAGGAGAGTAGTGCTGGTATTATTACTTAAATTAATTAATCTAGAAATCGATTCACCCCCCCCCACGTAAATCCCCACTAGTATTTAAAAATCCAACTTTTTTACTCCTGTCGTATTCCATCTACATTTAAAGGAATGTGACAAAAAATTTTAAAAAATACTAAATTAAAGGTTTGATATATCTTTTGTTTTAATTTATTATAGAAACAAACAAAACTACTTAACAGGCGCAATGACTCCAATGTATATGGAAGTAGTCTATTCCAATATTTTTTTATTCTCAAGTTATATTTATTAGACTAATATTGTGATTACATTAAACTGAAATACAGCATGTACCTGGGTCAATATGAGTTAATGTATGAGACAACAGAGAAATTATTATTCAAAAAATATATTAAATGTTCATAAGTCTATTATGTGTTTTTAGTGAAGGGGTTAGAGCACTTTATATAGTTAATCAGCTGGAGTTTGAAAAAGGTTCCAGGTCTCCTGGGACATGAAATTAGATGTCAGGGTCTTATCTCTTTGTTTAATTTTTTGCATGTTTTGTTATGAATAGTTGGTCCACATTTGGATGAGGAAGGGTGTATTGAGCCTTAGTCGTAAGGAATATGGACATCTGGATGGTTGGTATGTCCCTTTCACGAATACATTTTTTAATATTGAGTACTTTATAATAGTCTATCTGTGTTTTATTAAATATGATGAATTTGATGCTACCTAGACCCATGCATGTTTTGATTATATGGTCAAACATCTCCTCATCCCTGGTACAGTTTGTACATATTGGGTCAACACTATCAATGAAACGTTTGTATTTGAGGAAGCAGTTGGCTGGCATGGTGTCCAGGTTCAATTTAACAATATAGTCCAGGTATTTTGGTTTTAATGCCCAGTATTTAAACAGGGACACTAGCCTTTGTGATAGGCATCCCACATCTTTAGCGTACTCTGGAAGAAGTTGTCTGTATTAATGTTGTGCCACTTTACTGCAGACAGCAATTGGTCCAGCCATCCTATCTTCTTAGGAGGGGGCCTATTCATGGGAATTATGAAGTCTAGGATCAGGCCATGGCCATATTTCTGTATTAGGTTGTAGATTAGTTATGCATTTTCTGAAATAGGATAGATGGAATGGAGTGAAGTGACACTCTGCTAAGCTTTCTGGGCCATTGCATACTACCAATACGGATGGTGACAGTATGGCCCATCCAGAACAGTCTTGAACAGTGCCTGTTAATTTGTTTTATGAATGTGTTATTTACATTCATTACTGGCAAAAAGTATGTCATTTTGCTGAATACTTTCATATTCAGAATAGCCACCTTACCTAGAAGGGAAAGGTAGACCTTAGATAACGACTGTGTTATTTTTTTTGTGTGGACTTGAGTATTGAGTTTTGTAGGGTCTTCTGACATCACTGTCTGTGATTTAAATATTGGAAAAACTAGGAAGTTCTGGGGATTAGCCCAAAAGTGTGATTTGACCTTCTTTCCTGACCAGATGGCCCACACAGATGACTTCTCTAGGTTTATTTTTAACTTTGTAAGTTTGGTAAATCTGTCAATCACTTCAAACAGGGTTTTGAAGTGCTTTTGGTCTGGAAGAACAATGAGGACATTGTCCATGTAGGCTATTGCCCCCACTGCTCTTCTGAGTCTTGGGATATAAACCCCAGGTAGGCTGTCTTCTATTCCAATATTTTTTAATAAAAAATGTATTACCTTAACAACTGACTAAATATATGTTCATAAACCATCATTTCAGATATTGCATTATTATTCAAAACATGACCAAAATATTACTTCTAGTTGTTCAAAATATCACTGTTACTAGTTTATATGATCAAAAATCAGTAGAGTGTGCAGTTTTACTCTCTATTCATTTTAAAACATTTATATAAATTTTTAAACTTCTAATTTTAAATCTCTCACAAACATTAGCATCCATTTGTTGCCCAACTATAACCGAATCAATTTTAAATCTCTCATGAACATTAGCATCCATTTATTGCTCAATTATAACAAATTGGTAAGCATCATTAGCCAAGAGGTCAATGCAGCCACCTTGCAAGCAAGCAGTTGGTTGCAGACGGTTGTTGCGGGTTCGCCTCTTGGCCGATGCTATGACATATGAAAAAACTATAACCGAATCACTGTCAGATGATCAATCTAAATTTTTTTAACCACAAATTCAAGAATAGACTAACTAAACCACAACACATTCCTTAAGATAATCCCATGTCTCAGCAATGTGACGATTTTCAGAATCACAATGGGCATTTTTTAATGTTCAATAGCTGTTGAAATGTAAGTGAATAGTAGATGTCATTGTCAAGCATTGTTAGCCGAGAGGTCAGCACAGTCGCCTTGCAAGCAAGCAGTTGGTTGCAGATGGTTGTTGCATGCAGGTTTGCCTCCCAGCTGATGCTATGACATATGAAAAAAAATAGTAGATGTCATTAAAAAAAAAAGAATATCAAATTTATGCTTAGATTGAATAGGATTTATTTTTGTTGAAATTTTAACTTTAAACTTAGAGAATAAATAGTCTTTCATCTTTCCAACAATTTGTATTTTACATCAATCTTTCAAGCACATTGTTTTGAGCAGGAATGTATTCAAATTATTCTATAGTGATTTTTCCGTCTAAACAAAATGTTCTCAATTACCAATCCATATGTAGTTTCAAAATTCAATAAACAAAAGATGATTTGGTTTTGTAGCACCACTATTATTATTTCCAGAAATTTTGGGCCAAAACATGTGCATTAAAATCTCCAAGAAGAAAATTTTAATCTTTTAACGATGTTGATGTAAAAAAAAAAAAATACTATCTAATAAAAAATATGTCACCCCCCCCCCCATCTGAACTCTTAAAATAATATTGTAGAATAAATATTGATAAAATGAATATCCTCTTCATTCATTGTTATATCTAGGAAGTTCGAGAATAAAAAATATATAATTAGACCTCAATAAAAAATTCATTTCCCACAGTCTTCTTTTTTTTATTGATGATCTGCCCTTCCAAAAATCTTATAGCCATCTCATCTGTCAGTTCAATTAAATGTTCTTCCTCTATATAAATAACAATAGTTTTATAAATTTTAAATTTTACCTGCTCTTTTAATACAAGTACTATCACCCATTTATATTATGAAGACTTTACATCAGATAATGTTCTCCCAACTCCTATATCTGGACCGAGAAAAATTGTTTCACACTGGTTATTCATTGGCTATCTTATTTCAGTATCACCAGAGCTGTCCCTCTATTATGGACATAAGTTTTTCATCCCTGGCATTGCTAATTGTAATTCTTAGATTTTTTTCTGGATTAATGGACCATGCCACTAGTTAAACTGATTTGTTCTACTTTTACAGTCCTTGTATCACTGCAAGGAGTCAGTCTGAGATACATAAATGGCACTCATACATCTATAAACAACAACAACAAAAAAATAGAATGGACTACCTATTCTTTAAACTTTTGATGATTATAAGCTTTTATTTATTGATGTTACTAGAAATGAAGGATGGAAATTATATATTACCCTGATTTTAATATTTCACAAATCATTCTGAAATTATAGTTGAATATTTAGAAGGTATCTTATATTTAACAACCTCATAGCAACCATTTTATTCTTTATCATTTATTGATATATGAATATTATTTATACGTAATTTCCGGAATGCTGTCACTTCCGTTTAAAATCTCGTACACATTATTAAGCTATGCCTATATGATATTTACGCATATTATTTGTCTGATATCGTTAAATCAGTGTTAACTTTTGGCAATCATATAAACGTATAGAAATATAAAAAAGAGAGGGATTGGAGAGACTAAAATAGTTATATAAATGGGTTTTTTTTTGTTTACTTGCCAATTTTATTACAACAGACACAAAGACTCTATGTAGTTTCTAAAGTCAATTTTTCTTTAATAGTCAATTTTACTATTAGCTAATTGAAGCGGCAAGACTTTATCCTGATAAGGTCAATCTCATGTTTACCTCAACGCCTCACCAACTAAACCCGAGTACGTTTAGCTAGAAAGCTGCATTTTATATTGATTGGATTAGATTTTTAGTTTAAAAATGTGTACTGGGTTAGATTTTAATTTAATAAAATCTTGGAACTAACAGACGATAAAATAACGGCAGAAAATTACTTGTCTGATAGTGTTATAAGAATCATTTAACAAAGTGAAAAATTTCATATTATTGAAAAAAATATACTGCTTCAGATAGATAGAAAAAATTATATACATTTTTTTTTTGTATTAGAATAAAACGTACATTAACCTACTGATTAAAGTATCGTCTACATGCATGTGTGATGATGTGCTAATTTGGTTAATAAATGGCATATGTCTGCTATTCATTCTGTTCAATAATGGATGAAAGAATTGTTATATAATTAAACTCTTTCCTTTTCTCCTCTTTTTCTCTCTCTATTATTTCTTCTCCTTCCTGTATCCTCATAAATAACAAATTATTATATAGTTTTAATTGTGTCCAAGTTTTTGCACTCACAACTATTTATATATATATAACCAGTAGAAACCAATCAAAACTTAGACAACCCAATATAGATTGCAATCAATAGTCTCAAACTGTCGTCAAGGTAACCTCCCTTTAACAACAAAGATGGAATCCACCTTTATTTATGGTCCAAAAGATTGCATTTATATTGAGACTAAAGATTGCATTTATATATTTATATAGACATTAAAAATTCAATTTAGCTTGAGCATTATTACATTTATATATATATATAATCAGTTATGCAGGAGTTACACATGGTGTTCAAGCATAAAAAAGGTAGATTGAAGGCAGCAGTTCAAATCAGATCATCAAATTGTGATTTTTCTTTACTATCTTCAACTGAGAATCAAACCTGAAAGTCTTTAGTTCTTATGTTACCATGGGTCTAAAACATACAGGACAACAGCTAAGTTAAAAACATAGAAAAGGTAATGTTAGACAAATTTGAATGCTGGAAAAAAATTTTTAGGCTTCAAGAATGCCAGCACATAAGTGGTTTGAAAAATATAAATGGGCAAAACTTCCTATATAAAACTTCCAATCAAGTGATTTGTTTTGAGTTCCAGATAATAAATGTTTATAAATATATTAAATAACCTTATAAAAAACAAATGATTCCCAAGATGCATTTCATGCTGAACCTGCACTCATCAGTTAGTTCAGGTCATTATCTCTCATGTATATCTCTATTACATGAAAAATATTTATCTATATTAAATAATTAAATTTTGAATTACAAGTGTCAAATTAACTCAACCCACATCTTTGACACCATCCACTTTAGAAAGATATAGTAATGATGATTATTAATCACTTACTAAACTAGAGATTATCTCTAGCACAGATATTAACTTTAAAACTCAATTAAAGGTTAATATATCTGATTTTCTTAAAATTAAGCATACAGACACATGGATTTCCCACATGTAATATCTTTATAAATATATTAAATAACCTCAATACTATCACATAGTCTTTTAAATTCATATAAAGATACAATAAAAGATAAATGACTCACAAAATGCATTTCATGCTGAATGATCACTCATCAGTTGGTCCAGATCACCATCTTTCATATATATTATTACATGAAAATTATTTATCTTTATTTAATAATTACATTTTGAATTAAAAGTGTCAAATTAACTCAACCCACATTTTTGATATCATCCACTTTAGATAAATACGGTAATAATTATTACTAATTATTTACTAAACTAGAGATTGTTTCTAGCACAGATATAAATTTTAAAACTCAATTAAAGATTAATATATCTGATTTTTTAAATCTTTATCTAAAGAGGATGGTGTCAAAGATATTGGTTGAGTTAGTTTGACAATTGTAATTCAAAATGTAATTATATAATAAATGTTCTTAAAAAAATAATTCACTATAAATCAGCTGACAACACAGGGGATCCCACACATCATTTATAACCATATACAAGCCACTCTATTCATAGGAGGGTTTTGTAACCACTTGTGATTATCCACTTTTGATGTCACCTATCTATTTTTTTTTACTTTATTTTTTCATCATAATTTCTCTGCTTTTAAAAACACATACATTTTTTAAAATTCATATTTCATTAATAATACGCTTTCCAATGCTCTATTCTTTAACTTATCTTTATCATTCAATCTCATTTTTAGAATATTTTTTCTCCTTCAAACATGATATTTAAAAAGTCTTTTCTTTTTTATGAACTCTAAAATAATTTCCTATTTTTATTTTTCATCTATTATTCATCTACTGGAACTTTAGATTTAATGTTTCTATTATGTGTCTCATTATTAGTTGAATATTTCTCCAAGGATTTAAAAGTGGTAACCACTCTATAACTTATTAAAACAGGCAAAACTCTCTATACTTATTGCCACTCAGTGCAAGCCAGAGTAATCAATGGATTCCAGAAGGCTTGTGCATAAAATCCCCATCTACATCCAATATCCCCAGATTAGTTTCTGACTTATGGCCTTCGTCAGTGAGAAGCCTTGGATCTGAGAGCACTGCACCTAGAAGGCCACAAACCAAAAACTAGTATGGGGATATTGGATGAGTAGGTACTAGATGAGGATTTTATGCACAAGCCTTCTGGCATCCATTGATTACTCTGGCTTGCACTGAGTGGCAATACGTATAGAGTTTTGCCTGCTTTAATAACAGTTATGAGCAAGCATAAGAAATGGTGATCATGTGATATTTATTCACTCTATAACTTCTGGTCCAACCACTCCCATTGCAAACTTATAACTCAAAAATTGGTAGCTTTAACTTGTACTATCTAAAACTAATGTGTCACTTGTGAAAAAGGTTGCCATCTATTATTCATAAATATATACATACGTATATAAATATGTAGGAGCCACTCAGAAAAAAATATAGCCATTTTAATTCAAAAAACTGCTCTGAACATAGTTTTGAAATGACTATACAACCCAAACTATGAACAACAAATACTCAGGAAAAGGATTCAATTTTCCATTTTTGATAGTTTGTGGTGCTGTCTTAATTTCTTCAATAGAAAATTTTTTCTGAATTACTTCAACACTTTTTATAATTGATACTTTTGAATATATTAACATTATCTGCCATATTATCTCAATAGAAACAATCTAAGATCTTTGAGATAATTATTATGATGTAGATTCTGCCACAAATTCACTATAAAACACATTTTAATCAGTTTTGCACTGTTTGTTCATTTTACATGTCCAATCCAACAAAAATGTCATTTTATAAAAGTCCATATAATCTCAGATCCAGCATGTGGAACTTTGATTAGTCTAATGGTGGTACTGCATTTTTACATTTTTAAATGGATGCTTTTCTAGTACCTTTAAAAGAACATAAATACATTGGGTCAAAATTAACTAGAAATGGACTTAAGACTGCAGGAGAATCTTAGTTGTAAGTGCAAAACTTTAATGTTCCACAATATCCAAGTTTATGAATAGTATTGAAAAAATTGGTTGATTTTGTACTTATTACAATTTTTCACATTCTGATTACTTATTAAGTGCACAGGAACTATGTAATTAAACTTTAACCTGTATTATATGTGCCTTCAATGTTTACAATAGTCAAATGATGTAGTTGTTTGACTATAGAGGGACTTCCCAAACCTCAGCACAATATAACGACTTTATAAGTATAAAAATGGATCTTATCTTTAACCTAAATTCCTACTTATGTAGGTCAAAACTGAAGCATTTTGATTTGAAAGTGTGAAGCTGTTGCCTTTACAAATTATGCAAAATCTTGTGATTTACAGCAAATTAATATTACGATCTTTTCTAATGAAAATATAAAAACTGCTGTAACGTTCTGATTATTTATTACGCGCATAGGAAGTATATAATTAAAGAGAGAAAGGTTTTAACCTTTATCATACACACCTACAGTGTTTATAATAGTCGAATGATGTAGTTTTTTTGATTATAGAGGGACCTCTGGCTGTCTTATCTTTAAATTAAATTTCCACTTATATAAACCATATTGAAGCATCTAGATTTGAGAGAGTGAAACTGTTACACTTTTTGAGTCCACTATTTCCTCCCCAAATTAATTTGTTCCAAATAAAGACTTTGTGCTTAACAAATAATCAGAACATTACATCAGTTTCTATATTTCCATTAGAAAAGATTAACTTGCTGTAAATTGCAAAATTTCACTTAAATTAATTTGTGAAGGAAATAATAGACTTAAAACATGAAGAGAATAATAGCTTCACACTTTCAAATCAAGATGCTTCAGATTGGCCTTTATAAGTAGGAATTTAGGTTAAAGATAAGATGACCATTCTATCCTTATAAAATTGCTATCCTGTGTTGAGGTTTGTGAGGTCCCTTTACAGTCAGAAAACTACATTGTTTGACTATTGTAAATGTTGAAGACACATGTGGTAAAGATTAAAGCCTTTCTCTATTCAATTACAATTTTCACAGCAAAACAATAGCTGTACAGTTAGAATCTAAGAACTTTTTAGCAGTCATTATAACAGCATTGTAGCTTGGCAGTGGTGAGGGTAGAGGATGGAGTTAAGTCATACCTTGAAGTAATCATAGACAGAAGGCAAGTTAATTATTTAAAGAATGGCAAGATCAAATTTGATTATAACCCCATTTCATTGGCATAGGACAGGGGCAGCAAACTGCAGCTGCCAGAATCGATTTTGGTGCTAGCAAGTCTGAAGCTCCCGAGCAATAAAGTCATGTCTTTTTTTAAAAAAAAAATCTCCGAACTTATCATGATAAACGTAAACATATTTTTTTATTTTTTCTTGTAATTTATGAATAAATATTTTGATGGCTCTTGGAGAGGAAAAATGTTCAATACAACATTGTTTATTGAATTCAGCCTTATTATAGAATAGCAATTATTATATATATATATGTGTGTGTGTGTGTGCTTTGCACACAGACACTGAAGCTATTTAAAATTAAATGTTGCTGCAGAGCATACTTTCGGATATTTCATAGTCCCATATTCATAGCTACTGGAATTATTTGAGAACTATAATGGCGTTAATGCAAATTTATGCAAATTTGTGTGAAGATGCTACATAGACCATTTTCATAGAGAAATTAAACAAAGAGACAAAACTCTAGCCACAACATTCATTTTTCAAGAGACATGGAAGCTATATCAGATTCTCTAATAAAGTTAACAAAGAACTTAACCACTAAATACCTAACCCTGTTTAACTATATAATGTTAGTTCCATAACCCATCTAATATTGTAATTGTTCATTATCCATATTTGTAATATATCACCCATATTAATTAGTTTAATAAATGTTTTGAGAAATAGACCATTTTCAAGATAAAAAAAAAAGCAGGCCTCTCTTCTATTGATTGAGCAGGGTCACCCACTATGTAGTAAGCCTCCCTGACATTGCATTTAATGTCATTTCTTTTAGGACAGATAACTCTGGCTGTGTTGGATAGGAAGGCATGGCCAGTGGCTCTCTCATGCTCAACAAAAATTGAATTGCCTTCAAGCTTAGTTTTGGTCCTATTGTAGAGGTATCTCTGTTGAGCTACTCTGGTTTTAATGTTGGTTTTAGTTTCTCCATAATATGTTGCCATACAGTTTCTTTGGGGGCAGGTGATTATTATATATGACGAATATTTAGATATTAGAAATTTGTGAAAAATAATTTTTTGTTTGTTTATTTTTAAAATAATTTTTATTTTCGTTAGAAACTATACATATTCTGTTATATTCTATCACTAAAATAAATATTCAAATATATCACAGCCATTCAGAAATCCATGTTTTTCATGAACCTATTTTATATCATCTCTTTTTTTGCGATTGGGGGGAAGGGGTATAAACAAAATGGTTCTTCATGTTAAAAAAGTTGCCGAATTTTGGCATAGAACATTAAATATCAAGTTTTATTTTTGAATAATTTTGATGCTATTAAAGAGATTATAATGGAACAAAAAAGATATAAATTGACCATGAATAATATTACGATGAAATCTATTGCTTTTAGTAGTAAAAATATCAAAGAAATTTTTTTATTTTATTTTATCAAGAATAGTTATTACCTGTATATACAGAGATTATTTAAAAAATAAAGCATTGGTAGCCGAGAGGTCAGCACAGCAGCCTTGCAAGCAAGCAGTTGCTTGCAGACAGTTGTCATGGGTTCGCTTCCGGGCCGATGCTTTGACATATGGAAACAAAAATCAAATATATAAATTAAAATTTTTACATCTATTTTGTAAAAGGATATGGTTTAAAAAGTAGAGTCCAAATCTTGCTGAGTTGCCCCATGTTTTAAAAGTCCTGTGTTGACTTTTGCGCAGTCAGCAGAACTGTCTTTGTTTGTTTTGTTGCATGCTTTTAATGACTTCATCAATATTCTTCCGTACTGATTTCACATATGTCCATGTTCTGGTAGAGTGTTTTCAGTGCTGGTATATGTTCATTGCTGTTTTCACTTTGTCCTCTTTATTCTGTTGAATTGCTCTTTGTGCTTTTTGGTCTTCTTGTTTACTATTCTGTACCACTAGTTGTTTCAGTATTAAGATTTGTTAGCCCCAAATCTCTTGATGTTTCCAGCTTTATTAGATCCCATGTGTTCTTATGAGAAAATGGGGGGGGGGGGCTATCCACTGGTCTCTATTTTTTGTAGCTGTTATTTTTCTTAGTAGAATTTGTTGTGGATTTCTATTGTACTGGTTGAATACCATTTCGCATCTTGTGAGCCAGAGGCAGTACCGCAGAACAGTCGCACTTCTCACTGTCGCAAACTCTCCCACTGCAGTTCCATTGCTGAGTGTTATTATAGGAGCTGACTTTGGAATGTATATGTGCTGAACTAATATTTGCGATTGGTTTCAACTAAACAGAGTGCAAATATGAGATTTTGATTGCAATAAAAAATAAATAGCGTAATAGCTAAAATTATATCAGCAATAAAGGCAGTGAATAAGATTTATAATAATTAAGTAATAAGCGTCTCAATAAAATTAAAACCGTTGTGGGTTAATGTTTTCTTTACTTTGATGTATAGGAAACAGCCTATAATTAATTAGCCAAATGCATTAAGTTGTATATTTGAGGGGGAAATGCTGCAGAAAAATGTTGCATTTAAAAGATCTTAAAACTTCCACATCGGAAAAACTATTTCAAAGAGTATTGAAAGAGGTCTTTTTTTAATGCGTCAAAGCGTCGGCCGGGAAGCGAACCCCGGGTCCACTGCTTGTAAGGCAGCTGTGCTAACCACTCGGTCACCAACGCTGTATTGAAAGAGGTCTTGATATCAATGATTATATAAAGGACGACATATTTATATATTGATCATTTGAATCCAAATAAATAATGGTGTAATGATTGCGATTTTTGTCTTTAGATTTTAAGTTGAAAATGGCATTTATGACTATCACCTAGGAACGGATAAAGTATCTGCATGGTGTTGTTATGACTTCAATGTTTAATAATATCATGGTTTGTTGGTAACGATGGTGTGAATAAAAAAAAAAATTAAAAAGAACTATTTTTAGAAATATAAAGTCGCCTATTACATAACTTTGTTTTCATTATCAATAACGATAAGAAATAATTTTATTTTGGAGTATTTGTTATTTTCCATATCGTAGTCACTAGTTAACTTCCAAAAGACTGATCTCACATAAAATAGCTGGCTACCGTCACCAATTCTTTCTGACTCACATATTAACGAGAAAAGCCAAGAATATTTTCCACTAGTTCTAGATTATATAATGAAACTGGATTCAAGGTATATTAATATATCTAATTTGCCTGTAACTTGAAGTTGCAAGGAAAAGAACATCATTGGAATCTAGTATGAGTGTGGGTAGATTTTGAATTAAAAAAGTTAGACGAGAGAAAGAAAGAATTGATTCACTTACACAATAAATTTGTCTGAAGGTTTGTAATGATGGTATCTTATAAGATGTGATATGTTGGACTATTTCCATCATTTATGAGTGAATGTTGAATGTATAAAAAATTTTAAACTTTATTTAAACTTTCCAAATACAAACAACTTGTTAGTAATAACACAAGAATAGACAATACAGGTTAGTAATTACACAACGTTTCGAGTAGTATTATTCTCCACTCCTCTTCAGGTGTTGCTGGCCTGCGTGCACAGTGACAAGTGAATATTGTTACTGTGCATATAGGCCAGCAACACCTGAAGAAGAGTGGAGAATAATACTAATCGAAACGTTGTGTTGTCACTGTGCATATAGGCCAGCAACACCTGAAGAAGAATGGAGAATAATACTACTCAAAATGTTGTGTAATTACTAACCTATATTGTCTATTTGTGTGTTATTACTAACAAGTTGTTTGTATTTGGAAAGTTTAAATAAAGTTTAAAATTTTCTATACATTCAACATTCACTCATAAATGGTGGAAATAGTCCAACATATCACATCTTACTTACACAATAATATTTTTGGAATTAGTAAAATGAGGTAGAATAGATGGGAAATTTTACATCAATAGAATGTTCATGTCAACGACAATGAAGATGAGATGATGTGGATTTGGAGTTAAAAAAGATTGAATAAAATCTTATGATTGCTCTATTGATGTCAACTAAAGTTTTTTGATACTCATTTAATATTTTTTCATTACAGGTCTACGCCCTTCCCCCTCAATTCCAAGCAAATGACAGAGAAATTGAGATCGGATACATGGACAGAAATTAGCAAATCTTTAAGACAAGATAAAAGACCACATGTGAGATGGATGGATAAAATAAGAAAGTGTGCAGGGATGATGTGGAGAAGAGAAGCTAAAGATCGGAGAAGATGGATTGAACTTGGAAAGACCATCCTGCAATGGATTGATAATGGTTGATGATGATGACTTTTAATAGCTGATTAGAATGCTAAAGAAAGAAGGTTGTTAGTTACTATGAATGTTGAAGCAGACATAATATTCTAATGCTGAAGTCAATTATGTCTTTTGATTGTTAGATTCTTTAATGCAGCCAAATCGCTTTGTATACTTATTAATACATTGTACAGGCTTAAACCTGCATTTATATGTATAATATATGCGGGATTCGAACTCACTTTCACACGACCCACTACTCTCAGTGCCATCTCATATTCCTGACCCACCTGATCACACACATGTTGAAAAGATAAATAGTCACCAATATAAGTATTTCATGCTAAACCAGCAATCACCAGTTGGTCTAGATTACTATCTTCACACACATATATATATATATATAATCAGTGCTCAGCTTTATATTAAGATAGCCAATCTTCATACTTTAATGGACAGGCTTCAAACTATTCCAACTCACAACTCTTCAGCCTTCTATTTCATTGAAAATCTGATGGTGGAACGTTCAAAGCCCTTGTTAGTGCCAAGGTTGTCATCTTACCCATGTTGACATATTAGTCATTCTGACCTCTCATGTACAGGAGAATAATCCATTTATATGTACATATGCGAGGGATGGGCAGACCTTTTACACACTATTTATATAAATTTAATATTTACTAAAGCTTCATCCATTCCCAAATTTGCTAACCTTACCCATAATCTACTTAATACATTGTACAGGCTTAAACCTGCATTTATATATGTAATATATGAGGGATTCGAACTCAGACTTTCACACGACCCACTACTCTCAGTGCCATCTCATATTGCTGACCCACCTGATCACACACATGCTGAAAAGATAAATAATTACTGTATATACGTATTGGAAACGAAACTGATTGCATTCTTTGCAATAATAGTGTATGATTTTACTTTTA
Organism: Epiperipatus broadwayi; assembly: GCA_028023455.1. Classification (NCBI taxonomy): domain Eukaryota; kingdom Metazoa; phylum Onychophora; class Udeonychophora; order Euonychophora; family Peripatidae; genus Epiperipatus; species Epiperipatus broadwayi. The sequence goes on from JAQFVV010013283.1 coordinate 60,405, forward strand.
ACAGCAAAAATGTAGTCAGGAAACGAGTGTATACTAAATATAAAATATTGACTGGTTATATATTTGATTTAAAAAACAACAATTTAGTAATAATTACATTGGTCTGTATAAGTTTATTAAAAGTATTTTATTTAGTAATTACTGTTACCTTGATTTTAGAACTGTAGATCAGTAAATCTAACCCTGTAAAGCATGTCGCAGGGCATGAAATAATAAAAGGATGGGTGCAAAGGCGTAAAAAATAGACAAAAAAAAAATTAAAAAAAAAGCAAGCAATTAATTACTGAAAACAAAATAAGAGAAGATACATTGCGATAATATAAAAATAAAATATCATCCTTAAAAATAGATAAATACATATATGTAACAGTAATAAAAGAAAAACAAATATAGAAAAAAAAAATTAGGGCCCTAAAAATCATTGGAAGCAAGTGGGAAGATTAAAGTGGATACGGAAAGTTGGATCTCAAATACTAAAAGGTTGCAATCTGTTGCTGTAGATAAATAATTCTAAATAGTTTACAAATAGTAAAAATATTCCTGGAATAGTTTAAAATGCTGCTGTTATGATGAATATATTTAAGTCAGATTATGAAAGAATTTATCAATTTATTAAGCCAAGCAGATGATATAATAATAACGTGAAAGGCTAAAATCTTCGACAGATGCGCTTTAAAAAATGCTTATGTGACAGCCAATCAGATGTAATAATGACAGCACCATCTTTTTTCTGTATTCTGGCTTGTGTTTTAGAATTAAGAGTTCCAGGTGCAGTCATTATTACATCTGATTGGCTGTCACACAAGCATTTTCTTGAAAGAATTTATCATAAAATTAAAGTAACTTTCAACATTGTTTGACAATGCTGAAGTTATTTTTTTATGAACACACTGAAATAAAAAGAAAGGTCAAAGAAATTCTTTGATTTTTTTGTTCCTGAGGTCATGACTCTTGTGAGGATGTCTTTTGATGTTAAGGGTGCTTGACATTTGTAGTGAGTTGTGGATGGTTTCATGTGATTACATGAAGGTTTTGTTAATATTTTTCACTTGAAAAGGTCTATTTATTTAATTGTCAGAAAGTTTTATAATTTTACTAGTATTTCCGTTAATGTTTATTCTATTTTGATTATATCTGTATCATCATCATCATCATCATCATCGTTTTCAACCATTATTGATTCACTTCAAGATGAAGGCCTCTCCAAGTTCAATTCATCTTCTTTGATTTCCAGTCTCTCTTCTCCACATCACCCCAGTGCACTTCTTATTTCATCCATCCATCTCACATGCAATCTCTTTCTAGGTCTTTTACAATATTTTGGAAGCTGGTTTAAGATTCCATCTGTCTATCCATTGTCACTTCTTTTAGAGATATATACAGCTCTATTACACTTCAGTATTTTAATTCTTTCAACACTGTCAGTAACAATTGTTTGAATTCTCTCACCAAGATATTTCATTTTCGATTATTTCTTGTTACCATAACAGACATATCTCTATACTTTATTGAGTAAATTTCCAAGTCTAAAATCCATTAATACACATTTATTAAAAACTTTCTATTTCAGGTGCATAGGCATATTTTTATACCCATGTATAGATAGATAGATAGATGAATAGATAGAAAAGATAGATGGATGGATAGATATAGGTAAATAAATAACTAAATAGATAGATAGACAGTAGATAGATAGATAAATGGATAGATAGATAAATAGATAGATAAATAGATGGATGGATAGATATAGATAGATAACTAAATAGATAGATAGAGTAGATAGATAGGTAAATGATTAGATAGATAGATAAATGGATAGATAGATAGTTAGAAAAATGTAAATAGATAGATATAGATATCTGGAAAGATAGATAGTAGATAGATTGATAATGAATAAATAAATAATGGATAGATAGATAAGTGGATAGATAGATGGATAGATAGATAAATGGATAGATAGTAGACAGATAGATAAATGATAGATAGATAGATAAATAGATAGATGTTGTAACACCCAGTATATAAGGGTGTTACAGCAAAACTAAAGAATGTATGCAAACAAAAGATACATAGGTTTTAGAACACCAATCTGAAGCTTTGGGAGGAGGGTATTCATTATAAATAGCGTTCCATCTATAAAGCTCATGATTGTAATTATCATAAAATAATATAGCTTTTATTGATTTAATCAAAGCATTAGACTCATTAATTAAACAAGTTTATGGCATTAGTTGAATGCCTACCAAAGTTTGCTTGTATTATACAGTTTCAATCTGAAGGAATGAGAGGAAAATTTATTACTGCAGATGAAATTCTGAGGCTTTGGAAAGAAAACTGGTGTTAAACAATAATACGTGCTTCAGCAACATTTTTTTAAAATGTCCGTAGCCTTGATCTATTAAAAGGTGCTTAATGAAACTGGAATTAAAATGCATTAATGGAATTTTTAATTTTAATTGATTAAAAGCAAAAACAAGAACTTCATCTTCTTGGATTCTAAATTTACTGTATGTTATTGACAATGATATTTTTGCCAGTTCAAAAGAATCTATAACATATACTAATGGAACATTTAAATACTTTGATTAATCATTAATATTCAAAATATTCAAATTCTTTATCAGCTAATATTGGAGGAAAAATCCTCAGCAACTTTTAATCTGAATGGTTATGAATTTGGGAATGTAACCCAATTAAATAACTTCATAGCTTTTTAATTAGAAAGTGGACTTAGATGTTATTCTCGTGTGCTTTTAACAAATTAAAAGATGTAGTATCTTATTACAGGACCATAGCCACTGCAACTAAATTAGCTATATAGAGAATTGTTATTTTACATAATTCAGCCCATGAAAATAAGATTTGCTCACTCTATGTAAAGCCTTTAGACAAGTTTCATTTAAGGATGGTTTACAAAATTTAAAAATACAATGGTAAGATTATAAAATCAATTAGTATGTTTTTTGAGTTGCTAGATATAATGTTATACATTCCTCGATTGTAAAATCACACCTTCTTAGATGAGACCTTTAAAATGAATAAACAAAACAAGGCTGCACGAACTTGAGTATGGTTTTCATAGTAGAGATAGATCCTGTTTATGTTATAAGGATTATGCAATGCCACTCGTTTCCATTGGGAAGCTAAAGCAGAGAATATAATATATCAGAGAGATACAATTAGATATGGTGTTGGGGTACTTTGGAAAGAAAACTTTTTTGCTAAAGAAATTCAAGGAGTACATTGCAAAATATCACATAAACAGAAAAGTGAACCAGCATGGTTTATATGTGGATGTATTTGTGTTATGCAGATTGGTTTAATCATTACAAAATTTCATTTCTAGGGCAGTTTCTTTTATCTTTTTCTTTTCTTGGTATTCATGGCCATACTTGTTTATGAGTGGCTGCTGTATGTATATATGTGTTCGCGCGTGCACATGTATTTTAAGTTTATAAACTAATAATATTATTTTTTAATAAAAAATGATAACAAAATTTAAATTGTTTAAAATTAATTCTTTTAATAAATTAAATATGGTGCATAGATTGATCGATGTCATTTATCGGTTGGATGTGTCAGCGTAGATTTTGGGCGGTTCTTATAATTGGAAATGGCTGAGAGCGCATACTAAATCAGCACCAAAAATTGTAATCATGTGATTAAAAAAGTAAAATGCAATTTCACAAATATTGAAATTAATTTTAAGCAATAATTATATTTTCATAGTTATATTGTCACCGCAAAAAGGCACGTAAACATCTTAAATACACGTTATCTAAATATAAACCTAAAGCTGAGAAATGAAATAAACGTCAGAGCTGGTTCCATCAAGAGGCGTTATTTTTTTAAAAATAAATAAATCTGTTATTATTATTTATACAGCTAATAATTAATTAAATGTGTTGTATATCAGTACTAACTTACATATTAAAGACGAGAAATTTGGTTAACAATACCAAATTATTATTATTTAACACTAATTAGTAGCAATTAAATGAGATTCTTTATTTTCTTTTTATTTTTTTATTTTAATAATAAATGGAGATTATTTAAGATATCTAGATTTTGCAGAATAAAGTTGTTGTTTTTGCAAATAATGTTTCAGAGGTTCAGGAATGGTTGCAAGAATTATCAGAAGAAAATAAGAAAATAGGACTAAAAACAAATATTGAAAAAACTTTTAGGGTTAAAAATATTGAAAAAAACTAAAGCAATGTTTAGTGGTTTTTCTCAGAAAAAGAAAAATTGATGATCGTCAAGCTTTGGTAGCGAGTGGTTAGCACGGCTGCCTTGCAAGCAGTTGCCCCAGGTTCGCGGATTCACATCCCCGCAGGACGCTTTGACATATGAAAAAAAAAAGATTGATTGTGAATTAGAAGTTAACAACTAGGAATACTTTGATCAGATTATTTAATCTAGATGGAAAGATAAATATAATTATTGATAGGGTAACCAGATACCCTGATTTTTCAGGATTTGTTCCTATTTTTGGTTAGATGTCTCAGGGTCCCCAAAATGTCTTTTCGGGACTGTTGCATGTCCCAATTTTCAAATACTCATAATTATTATTTGTCTTTCATAAATAATTCATTGCAAAAATGGTAGTTTCTCGGTCCTCTCTATTCATTTCAGTCTCTACAGTAATATTATAAAAATTTCAGACAATTTCCAACACCAAAACAAAGATTGCTATTACGATATATGGCCAGGTTCTCAAGCTAGATGCGTTCACGCATCCAATCTCACCTTGGAGCATGCGCAGTTGGACTTTTGTAGGCTAAAATTTGAACTGCAATTGCACCTGCTTCGATTCACAGTATAGTTTTATTAGTTCTTTGTTGATATTAAAGTTCTATAGTGATAAAATTAATAGGAATATTAATAACCCTAAGCGATAGACAACATGCCAAAGAGGAAGTGTATTTACAATGATGAATATACATAGGAATGGAGTTTTATAGAAAAAAAGGACACAATGCTGTAAAAATGATTGGTCGTTATGTTCCGATTTTTGATCGAACCAGTCTGGTCACCCTATTTATCAAATTAAACTTCAATGAGGTAATTTTGATAGAAATAACTTAATATTAAAAGAAAATATGGTTATGTGTTTGATTTAATATATGTATTTTAGGAGTTCTTATTTATGGATCTACCTAAGATTTGGACATCTAACAAAAGAGCAATACAGAAATTTCAGATCCCTCAGTGAAGTATGGGGATATTTTAAAATAATGGGAAAAGGAAAGCAAAATAGTTGGTAAAAGAACAAAGAGATATCATTGAAATAATTAAGGAATTGGGTGGGATATATTTCTAGAAGAGATGATAATGGACGGGCAGTTGAACTATTAAACTGGATTCCAAGGGATTGTAAAAGCCCTATAAAAAGACAATGTGCGAGATGAATGGTAGAAATAAGAAGTTTGCTGATATATTTTTAAGGAGTCTACAGGTCGGAGAAATTGAATTAAATTTATAAAGACCTTTATCTTGCAAAGAGTCAATAATAATTGAAAATAAATTATAATAGGCAACAAGTGTGATTTTTTTTAAAAAAATATTTTTTTAAATAGATGAAGTGCTCAATTTTATACAATGCAAGCTTAATACTTTTTAATAGTAATAAATATTTTTTCGTTATATTATTTTTATTTTATCGTTTAATAAAAAATTATTGCCACTATATCTTCCTTGCTATTAAATATGTGTGTATACATTATATAAAAAATAATATATTTAAACCACGACAACAATAAATAAATTATTTAAAAAATGTATAACGTTCACGTATTGTTTAATAGATAATTCGATAGATGGATAAATAGATAGATCTGCAGGTAAGCAGCCAAATATATATATATAGATAGATAGATAGATAGATAGGCAGCCAGCCATCCAAATAAACAGGCAAATAGATAGATAAATAAATAAATAAATAAATAGATAGGTAGATAGATAAATAGATAATTGGATAAATAGATATATAGATAGACAGACGGATAATATATAAATAGATAGATAGATAGACAGAGCAAATGAACATAGTTGAAGTTACATTATTGATCTCATTAGAACTTTTTTCAGAGAAATAACGATTAAGAAATAAATAAATTGTTAATCTTTTATTATGTAGATTAGAATAATTATAATCCCATAAGATGAGAGAATTATTTTTATCTGCAATATGTATCTGCATCAAAATATATTAATAATTAAAAAAACTAATGCGTTTTTACTTTATCTTTTTTCCATAAGTCAAATGCGTTGACCGGGACCGGGAAGCGAACCCGGGCCAGCTGCTTGGAAGGCAGCTATGCTAACCGCTAGGCCACCAACGTTTGACTACTTTATCTTTCCCTGATTTAATGTTGTTGATGTTTTATGTTTATCTAGTTGCAAATGTGTTGTGCTACATATATACCTTTGGGAAGTAAAAGTTTGGCATTTAATCGGCTAGCTTTTTTTTTTTTTTTTTAATATGGGTTGCTTTATTTTAAGAGTGTATTCCTTAGTTTTAAAAATCTTTTGACTTAAGACCGTGATTTTTCTGTCATTTAGAACCACTTTTCTTATTTAGTTAGATTTAAATTGCTTTTAACTTGATTTTATACAAGTTAAACTTTTTTTTTTTTCAAACTGATATTCTGCCTAAACTAACATCATAATAGGATAAAAATATGATATTCTGTTTTGAAGATATTTGATAAAATAATTCATTATTTTGATATATATTATCAATTAATTTTGAGTGAAATCTTATGGTAATTGTTTAATCTATTTAGCTGTGAATAATTTGTTGCCATTTTGTTATTATAAATTGTGGGGTGGGTAAAATCTTTTTGACAGTGAGCAGTTTAGAAGCATTTTTATTGAAAGATGTATCTATAGTAATTCTTTTAACTATGGTGTATTTATTAACAAATTCTTCTATTCTCATGATGTTTATGCCATCTAGTGTAAACTTTAGAAATCAATAGATATCAGATAGTAGTGTTTAATAAATCCTTACTCACTGCTGTACTATTCAAACATTCCAAAGTAATTTCTAGCTTATGATTTTATCAGAGATGAGCTTTTTGGATTTTTTTTTAAATATTTGGATAGGACAACATTGGGTGAGGATTTTTATTAAGCACTATCATCTGGCGTCTATTGATTCATAAAGTGTACACTAGATGTCATAAAAGTGATGACAATGGAAGAATTTGGTAAGAATAGCAATGTATAAGCTAAGGTCATGTAATATTTTGTTGTTCATAAGATACTTTAAAGATTTAACCATCATTATATATAAGCATCAGTACCATTACAGAAAACTAAAATAATTGTAGAAAGTTCTCTTTAAATCTATTCCAGAGAAAGCTATTGATGATAGTAGATGGTAATACTACTTTAAAAAGACCCACGCCACCAGGCTATTATATGATTTATGCTTTTACTAATAAGAATTTTATGCCTACAATGATTGATGTGGCCAATAAAGTGTATGGTTTAATGTTTATTTTAAGTGTAATTAGATAATGGATTTCAATGTTGACAGCTGGACAAAATACTTGAGTAATCAATTTTGGATAATGTTATTAAATTAGCTTCCCAAATTGAGATTTTTTTTTTAAATTTTAAAAGGATTTTATGGATCATTATATATTCTAGGGTTCTAATATTTTTGATATCCTGAGAAGTATGATCATTGAAAAAATTAAAAGACTGAAGTGGAGTTGTGCTGGACATATTGCTAGAAGAGATGATAATACATGGACAATTGAAATCTTAAACCAGATTCCAAGAGATTGTAAAAGAGCCAGAAATAGACCACATGTGAGATGGATGGATGAAATAAGAAAATGTGCAGGGTGATGTGGAGAAGAGAAACCAAAGATCGGAGAAGATAGATTGAACTTGGAGAGACCTTCATCCTGCAGTGGATTGATAATGGTTGATGATGATGATCTACGCTTTCTGACTGTCAAAATACACCAGTGGTTGGTCATTAATTAACTTAGTTACATTTTTTCTTCCTTATTAATTATTTTGTATGGTCCATTTTTATGTTTCTTTTTCTGTAATCAAAGAAATTTAAACAGGCTTTTAGAGAGTTAATTTGGTCTTGTGGCCAGTACGTTTTTTTTTTTTTAGTTTTATTAAAATAGGCAACGCATAATGATGCTTAAACTGATCCAAAATAATTTCAATTGTAATTTTTTAAACAATTCATCGATATAAGCTATTCATGTAAAATGGTTCTAATAATAGTTTGCGTCATTTCTTTCTCTGTGTTTCTCTGTTTTGATTTATCTAGTAATATTTTATAAACAGTAGTAAAAGAAAATAAAACAGCATCGAAAGATCACTAAACATCACATGATCATCATCACATGCTAGCACATAACTGTTATTAAACAGGCAAAAAACTCTCCATATAGTAGTGCCACCTTGTGCTAACCAGAGTAATCAATGGATGCCAGAAGGAAGATGTCAAACAAACAAATCAAAGGACTAGCAACTGATAAATGTGTGTATGTTTATATTTCATCGATTTGTTTGTGTAACATTGTAAAAGTCGTTTTTAACTTTTTGTATTCCTTTAGTCTCTTTCTCTTTATTTTTACAATAATAAATAATAATGGTTTATAAATGACTGCTAATATAATATCGATTATCTTATTTTTTTTTTAGTATCTAATTATTTATATCTCACCCTTTTTGTTTATTTTTTTATTATTATTAAATACAAAACATATTAATCCAAGATAGATTTTTTTTTTTTTACAATTTCTGTATACATATTTGTTTAAATAGACGTTGAGGAAAGATGTGTGTGATCCTACCTGGATAGAATTTTTCATAGTCTCATTCGTTAATAAACCTTAAACGCGAAATGAGTATTTAAGTAGCCAGTTCACATTTCCAAAGAACAGAAACAAAATATCTAATATGCTAATTTGTTAACACAAAAAAATGCGCTCAGCAGCACAGTAATCTAGACAGTTTAATTATCTTGACAAGCGATGAGATGCAATACGCTATGGCTTCTCCTTCCTTGGAGTCGGAAATCTCTCAGCCATTATGTCCAGAGAAACCTGTTAACCACCTTTCCATTCCATTGATATAATTGAAATGTGCTGCCACCTATTGAGGGATGTAAAAAACATTATTTCAATTGACAACATTTCTTGGATTTGTAACTTATTGGAAAAATATTACCGTACATAAGATCACTTAATGATTTTAATAAAGTTGATTTCATATCATTTGTCATTATTTATTCTTAAATTTTAAAATACTCTTTTAATAAAAATAATATAAATTAACTCATCTAAAGGAATTTTATATCTTTTATTCTCCCTATTCTTATGCCATCCAGTATAAGATTTTTGTAATATTGATTATATAATGTATGATGAACTTTTTGTCTAAGTAGCAATAAGTAATTTAAATATTTTACCATAATATGAAGTAGAATATTAAACAGTTTTGAATAAAGAGTGGATATCCTTTAGCGGCGGCCCGCGAAATTTTTAAGCAGGAGTGCTTTATAACAGCATCGCTGCCAAAAAGTAAGAAAGGAAAGCAAAACAAAGCATTTTCAATTTCGCGAACACACAACCACATTATTTTTCCGTACCAGTCATTGTTTAATTAAGAGATTGAATGTATTTTTGGTTTTTACTAACTTCTGTTTGGCAATTAATAATATCTGGTCAAGCGTTGGTGGCCTAGCGGTTAGCATAGCCGCCTTCCAAGCAGCTGGCCCGGGTTCGCTTCCCGGTCAACGCTATGACATATAAAAAAAAATAATAGTAATAATATCTGGAATAGATCGACTTTACTTTCTATTTCAATTTTTTCATATACTATAATGTCAATTGGTAAATGTATTTTTAAGATATTCAACACTAATACCTATCATGATAAATATTTAAAATATATATTCTTTTATTATATATTTTTTTGTAATAAATATTATGTTAATTTATAAATGTTCATTACAAGAAAAAACCGAATATTTTATTGCTCTTCCTATATAAAAGCAATATCAATTTATTCGCTTTGAAGAAACCGAATAGCTAAATATACCCTTTGAAATAAGTGGGCAGTTCCACATTGGTAAACGAATCTCAGTGGCACATGTTGAAATGCACCGAATATGACGTTTCTAGCACTCCTAGAGGTAGCAACATTTTTAAATAGAATCTCAAGCATAAATTAACATAATCATTTTAAAAAACGGTTTAATTAATTGTAATTACATAATAATTATGCAAAATATTGAATGATTGATATTTTCACGCAAAATTAATAATTTTTGAATTTTTTTCTGGCGGTGCTGCAGCGACACAATGCGTATAAACCAGCAACCATTAATATTTTACTTCAATTCTCTTTGAACTCAGACTTTCAAGCAACCTTCAACTATTCACACTATCTCATACTACTAATACACAACACCACACACATGTAGAAAAGATAAATAATCAGCAATATACGTATTTCGTGCTGAACCAGCACTCATCAGTTAGTCCAAATTATTATCTCTCTCACACACACATATATATATAATCAGTGCTCAGTTTATAATAAGATAGCAAATCTTTATACTTTAATGGACAGGCTTCAATCTACTCCAACCTCCACCTCTTCAGCCGCCCCATACCATTGACAATCTGATGATATAACGTCCAAATCCCATGCTGATGCCAAGATTTTCAATGGTATGGATGGCTGAAGAATTGGAGGTTGGAGTAGATTGAAGCCTATCCATTAAATATAAAGATTTGATAACTTAATATAAACTGAGCACTGATTATATATATGTGCGGGAGATGATAATCTGGACCAACTGATGAGTGAGTGCTGGTTCAGCACGAAATACGCATATTGGTGATTATTTATCTTTTCTACATGTGTGTGGTCATGTGTATCAGTACTATGAGATAATGTAAATAGTTGAAGGTTGCTTAAAAGTATGAGTTCAAATCCCCTATATTTACAATTAAGTTCCAGGTATAAGAATGCCTGTATTTCAAATTTTACTTCTCTTTATAAATTACTATATTTTAATATAGTATTCAAGTCTAAGCTAATAAATATTGTGTAGAAAAGAAAGTTATAGAATTTCTAGCCTCAGATTAAATAGAATCATTCAGTAGTTATATGTTTTCCAACTTTTTAATAATAGTTTTTCATGATTAACAGGGTAGGTTTGAATCAATTGAGTTTATTGATTCCAATCTTACATTTAAAAGAGATATGATAGTTTTTATTTTCTTCTAAATAACTACGCACATTTAGAGCTATTATATAGTTGCCTTTTTAAAAAATAACAAGGGCTTTGGACGTTCCACCATCAGATTTTCAATGAAATGAAAGACTAAAGAATGGTGAGTTGGAATAGTTTGAAGCCTGTCCATTAAAGTATGAAGATTTGCTATCTTAATATAAAGCTGAGTACTGATTATATATATGTGTGAGGATAGTAATCTAGACCAACTGATGATTGCTGGTTTAACATGAAATACGTATATTGGTGATTATTTATCTTTTCAACATGTGTGTGATCAGAAGGGTCAGCAATATGAGATGGCACTGAGAGTGGTGGGTCGTGTGAAAGTCTGAGTTCGAACCCCGCATATATTACATATATAAATTCAGGTTTAAGCCTGAACAATGTATTAAAAATTATTATTATAATTTTATTGCTTTTTCACAATAGTTTGTATACACCCGTCTTCTAAACATATAACAAAAAATAGTAGCCAAAATTTGTATCTAAAATATAACAAATAGTTTATTATTGTTGTTGTTCTTTTTTTAATAAAGGTAATTAAAAACAATGCTATAAATATCCCCAAGCTTCACGTCGATACACCTTGCATAAAAATAGAAATAAGCTCGAAAGCAGAACAGTCAAAACCTTGATTTATATGTAAGTTAATTGGTGGAAAACTGAAAACGTAAAATTCCTTATATAACTTTAAATTGTTTTATATATAATAAGTTGAACTTTGACTAGAATCAATCGAAAAATAGTTTTGTGAATGCATATATTATATACTATTTTGCCTTTTTATTAAAGATTGCCAATAATAATTTAACGGAATTTTGCTAACTTAAGATTAATTAAAATTAAAGTAAATATTATAGAGTATAAAACAAAAAATTTATAACGAGAATAAAAAATGATTAGATACAAAAAAAGTGAAAATAGCACCATGTAATTTAAATATTATAAAAACCACTTTAATTCAAGATAAACGACAAAGTACCCAATCTAAAAATTAGATGCAATGAAATAAAATTACCTTTTTTTAGTTTTATAAATGGCCAAAAGATGTCAGCTTTGATTTGTTTTTCCACCTAAATTTTCAAAGTTTATATATATAATAGAGGTTTTCTGTTTTCTGCAGTAAAATTATCTATATAATATAAATAAATGATAGTCTACTTTTAAATGATATATTATAATTCTATTTTAGTGGACATGACTGAATGGGGAATTAATTAATTTCCTATAACATTTAACAAATTTTTTCACTTCGTCTGTAGATGACATAAACCATGGCGATTCCAGCCAGCCCGGAGAACATGTTTTGGAAAGAAAACAAGTCATTGTTGAAAGTATACCTAAGGACAAAAAAAAGTATATATCACTATGCAGAATCTATTAATTATTGCTGAACTGCGTGACATAAAAATGCAATAGTGTGTGCGGCATTTGGATAATATACAACAATATAATTATACAAAAAAAAAAAACTTCCTCGCTATCCATTTGAGAGCGCTGTTGCAATAAAATTATATGAAGTTAACAAGAGGGAAGGAAGGGTTATGAACAATTTTGGAATTACATGAAAAAAATAATTTTTTAAAAAAGAATAATATCTTGTTACATGCAAAGAAGAAAAAAGCGTGAGAATAGGGAAGAACTTGAAAAAATACTCAATGGATTTATAATAAAAATTCTGGGAGAAAAAGATTGGTAACGGATTAAAAATTCATCAGAGAGCTTAATTTATGAGAAGATGCCTAAAACAAAAGAAGTTGAAATGCAGTAGGTAAAGGAAGATATATAAAGTTTGATTTAAGAGATAGTTATAATAAAATTATAGTTGATATGAACATTCTACATGAATGGAAGAATGTAAGAATCAGATTACTAGATAAAGAAAAGAAAAATTATTAATAGATATTAACTAGTTCTAAACAATAGTTTATAAATCATTGGAATATATTTTAATGGATAGAGAGCTAAGACTAGAATAAAAGAGGTGGCAATTCAATATAAATCTCCTTCAGGGAGAAGAACGGGATAATTTACATATTTCAGTTGATAAAAATAAGGCAAAAAAACCATTACTTATTGTATTTTTAGATATAGAGAGGGCTTATGATAGGGTGATCAGAAATACATTGTGGTGAAGTCTTGGAAAATATGGAAATAACTTGAATTTACTAAAAAATGATAAGGATTTTTATAAATATTAACTAGGAAATTTAGAATCGGTCTAAGTGAAATGAGAAATTGATTTAAAACAGAGATATCCATTGTAGTCTTTATTATTCATTGTGTTTCTAAGAAAATTGAAAATTAAGATAGAAAATTTAGAGATAGGAATGAGGATTGTCATTATTGGAACCCCTTCTCCCCAAAGATGGTATGGCATTTTTTGTAAATATTGAAAAAGATGTGAAATTATTATTAGAAAAGTGTGGATAGGCAAGAAAATATAAAATCCCAGTATTTAATGAGAAGAGTAAAATTAATAAATGAAAAATGGGAGATCTCGAAGAAGTGAAGAGTATAGATAATATTAGATACTTTGTTAAATGGAGGGAGAGAGTAGGAGGATTATAAGTTAAAAATTAGAGTTGAGAAGAAAATAAAAAAATAGAAGAGTATTGATTAAAAGCCTAGAGTGTTTCTTATACAATGAATATAAGGTAAATTGAATTATTTGGAAGAGAAAGTTGGTACCTGCTTTAATATGTGGAAATGATTGATTTTGTATTTTCCGGTAAAGAAGCCGGTAGGAATATATTGGGTAACGAACTGTTGTCAAGAAATGCGGCTATTTAAGATAAAAATGTGGTGGCCTTTTTTAATGAGGGGAATTAAATGTACATTAAAAATATTTGGAGGATTACAGTATATGAATGAAAATATATGAGTAAAAATAGGCTTTAATCAGATTATGTGGAGAGTTTAACAAACTCGTTGGACAAAAAAATATTTTACAATATGCAAAGTATGATGAGGGATTTTTCATCATTCTTAACTACATCTAAACAACAACAACAATAATAAAAATAATACTTCTATACTTAATCTAACTAACATTTGGTACTATATTTACTATTCAATAATCTGGTCACTAATAATAATAATAATAATAATAGCAATAATAATAATAATAATAATAATAATAATAACACCAATAATAATAATAATAATAATAATAATAATAATAATAATAATAATAATAATAATAATAATAATAATAATTCTCTTATTTATCATGTGGCATATTAAAAAATATGGTATAATCTGAACAATATGTGGCAATAAGAAATATACTTGATTATATGGCAGTATTTTAAATATTAAATTATGACTAAAATAATATTATACTATATGATATTTCCGTGGTCATATTCTGAATAATAATTATCATCATTAAATAAATAAATCTTTTAAAATTATAATGTGCAAAAATATGCTATATGTTCAATTTCTGAGTTCTGTGGATCGAATCTTGTGGAAGTGAATGAATCAATGACAATACAGATAACACATTTTATAAAACAACTTTAATAAATTTATTCTATCAAAACCACTATAATATTTACAATCTTTAATAAAACTACAGATATGATATTAAATTTAAATTAAAAAATATATACAAAACTAAATAAAAAAAAGATTAGGTTACTGATTTTCAATCTACAAAAAAATCATCAATATATAAACCTTCACTTCAGCTTATGAATTCTTATATTTAGGAAGCCATATTATGTAGAATTACTCTAATCCTATTATTCATCTACAATATTATATTAGGTTTATTACTAGATCAATTAATAATAAATATTATTTTACTTTCAGTAAATATAAAACTGTATTTAGCATAAATTTTTATTAACCAAAGCATATTCTTAGGTTTACTCTAAGTTAATGAAAAATAAACTAATAAAATAATGTTTATTCAGGTATAAAAAATAATAATTTGCTTGGTACCATTCTAAATTTATGATGTGTGTTTCATGTTCAAAACATGAAAATATAAAAATAAAATATAAGCATTCATCATACACTTCATAGTCTTCATTTAATGTTTCATTGTAAAATATGCATTCTTCTACAAAAATGTTGTTGATTTATAAATAATATTTAAAACGTAGTCGATATTGAAATAATTGAGATAGTGCAAATTTCTCAAGCGCTTATGACTACAACCAGCCAATCAAATCTTAAGCACTGGGACAGAGAATTTAATAAGAAAAGAGCGGTTCCACTCTCTTCTTTACTTGTCTTTATATATATCCAAGCCAGTCCAAAATACTTATATTTGAAAGCGTGAATCTTAAATATCTTCACACTTAACTCACTGAGTTCAATTTATAAACATACAGCGTGAAATCTTTCGATTTACTACGCAGTAGTTTTCTCTGTTCCAGTGCTTAAGATTTGATTGGCTGGTTGTTGATTTATGAAAAAGCGAAAGTATCAAAAAATATTTGAAAAATATAAATTAGGAATAGTTATAATTCCTTTATCATCAAAAATATTTTAAAATTATTAAGAAAAATTATGATTCCTTTATTATCTCACCATCAGCATTAGACATTCAATATCATTTGTATTTCTACTCAATTCAAAACCTATCTTGCCTTTTTTAAAACAATTCATCTTTCTAAATTTATTCATTCTTCTTCTTTCAAAATACTAGACTATACGACGACACGTGTTACTAATGAAATTCAGATAGTGATATAATGCATAGGACATGAAGGAATAACTAGAGTAAAGACTCAATAGTAGAAAACAATAATCCACATGGAAATCAGTGTAAAAACAATAGGTACGACCTCATCTAATACCTTAAAAAATAATATCTTGGCTTTCTTTTAGCATGTACAGACCAATTAAATACAAATATCAAACACTGTCCATGGAAATAAATACAAAATAGCGGGCTACATTATCTGTATTTTTATAAAATTACTTAGTAATATTTACTAGGGCAATAAACCTCAAGCTATGTGCGCTTCAAAATGCGAAGGTAGGGACCTCTACAGGTCTTATCCACAAGCTTATGGAGCCATTTTTTCTTCCAAAGCAAAAGCTTGTGGTTAAGACCTGTAGAGGTTCCTACCTGTGCATTTTGATTGCCTTAGTAAATATTACCTACATAACCAATGTGTGTTAAATAAATTTATAATTAAAAATACTTAGATATAATATAGGCTAATTCTCCTATCTTCCTAATACATCCTAAAAATATAACCATTCAGGGTTTCATTTTTCTACTCTCCTGTCACTACGTTTTAAAATTTCAAGTAGATTTAAACAATCAACATCGTTAAATAACTACGCCATTTTCCCAATAATAAACAAAGTTAACACATTACTTTATCAAACCATGACTACCATAAGAAAAGGGTTTACCCACTTAAACTTAACCACAAATACAAATGACTTTAATTAAAATATTTGGTCAATATTCATCAATTTAAAACAAATGTAATATAGTTTATTTAGCAAAGAATCATATAAAATTACGATCATCAATAAAATTATAATGAACTTTATAATATAATAAAGAAAATATATGCATATTTCTTTTCATTCATAGCTTATATCTCATAATAAAAGAAAAATCTATATGTGTTATTAAGGCACATATCCATATGTTCATTCATTCATGTAATACAAGATGAATATTTTAAAATTCCAAGCAATTCTAAAAAAAAAAAGATATACATCATATAATAATTAAAACAAATTTAAATTATCTATGTAAATTTATCATTTGCAATCACATGTTTGCTGTCTTCTGGTCCAGTTTTCATAAAATATAATAAAAAATTACAAATCACATCCACACAAATGTTCAGCAAAAACTAATATATTTTAAAGAAATGTTTTCCAACAAAGTTAAACAAAAATTGTTAAAAGTTTTAAAGTTAATATTATTATAATTAAAAGTTCCTAAAATGTATCCATTACTGTAACCTATAAATAAATTATAATCTTTTTCTTATAGTTCTGACTTGTGTTTGAGAATTGAGAGGTCCATGTGCAGTCATAATTACATCTGATTGGCTGTCACATAAGCATGTTTATAGCGTATCTGTTGAAGGTTTTAGCTTTCACTTTATTGCAATGTTATCTGTTTGCGCTTAATAAATTTGATATATTTACATTTATTAATCCTAATGTTAGTATTTTTAAAATAATAATAATGAAATCTAAAGTTACGGCAATCTTCTCTTGATAAAATGTCCTTCAATAAAATGTTCTAATAAACTGGGGAACTCCGCGGTCGCTATGACAATGTTCATTGTTCAAAGCTTTATTTCTCCTAACTCTCCTCTTCCTCAGCATGTAAAACAAAACACAATAAAAAATAATGTCAACTTTTATAATCCAAGAAAATTTGAGAAAATGTTATCCATCCTTTGTTGGAAGATATTTATACAGTCTATTTCTGCAAATATTCTCTAAGGATAGGTACAATTAGTGTGATATTACTTAAAATATTTATTTCAGATAGATTATCCATTCCTTCCATGCATGTAAATTCCTTCTTCGGCAAGAGATGCATGAATTTCAGTGACATTTAATAAGCACGTAATTTATAAACAAACGTTTTTCCATTTTAATATATCCCAATAAAACACATATAAAGTAAACAGATGAATCCAAGTTTCAAATACAAAAGTCATTTATTTCTGGTATAATAATATTCTTTATTATAATTTTTTTCCTTCTTTATAATTAAGTTATAGTAATTAAGACAGCAGGTTTTTTAGACATTCAATTATTCATTTGTTCAATATAACTTTTATTAAAAGAATTATGTCCTTTATAAGATATTTTTTTAAAAAAATATTTCACTTCCAAGAGTTTAAAACATAATTCACTTCAAAGATAAATATTTATTATTTTAAAATATTACAATTCTTTTAAAATAATGTCAATAAAATATTAAAAAGAGAGAGAGAGTAATATATTTATAGCCTCATCTCGAATATCTTATAGAATTAAAAGGTAAATTATATTTTAGTCTTCTCTAATAATTTTTCTTGAATAATATTTTTTAAAAGTTTTAAAAATTATAAATACAGATATCTCCACTATATAACACATACTTCTGAATAATATTTGCTTGCAATTCCGAAACACTCTGCAAAAACAAACATATAAATTTTTATATAGCACTGGAAAAAATTGTGTTCCTATAACTCTTCGGTCTTTTATCTCCAATCTTCCCACACTAATAATAGGTTCCTGTTCCATGGATTACTAATGAATTTTAATTAAGCTTTCAAGTAGTGACTGGAAGGAAATATATGAAGTTACTCACACATTATTTAGTTGTACTAAATATTAATTTAATCCTTTTGACTTTTATAAAAGAAAATTATATTAAAATTTAAAATAATTGACTGTTAAGAAATTGATACTACTTTAAAAAAATAACTTTGTTGTAATCTTAATATACATAGGCCTACTATACATCTAAAATATCAGTTATACATATACATGTTGAAAAGTACTATATTATTATAATCTAGGTTTGTCAATGAAACATTAACTATTACATGGAAAATATGTTTGTGGTTGGGGGAGGAAGTTGGAACAAATTATAGTGTAGTTCTGGGCTACATGGTGATTTTATTATTATTCTATATTTAAAAAAGTATACAAATTATGCAGTAATATATAAATCTCCTTAGCTCAGGATCTATTTTTAGTTTTGCCTGGAATTAATAATGAAATAAATTAATATCTTCACTATCTCTTTATTCCTCAATTTAATATCATATAACAGCTAAAACAGGAAATAAAACAAAAATATTTTTAGAAAGTACAAAAGAAATAAAAAGTAAATAAAAGTAAAAGCGATGTATAATATCAAAGTAAAAATTGTGTAATACTGCTTTTTGATTTCCTGATAACCATTCGTTTGTGATTTGAATTTCATATTCAATAAAATCTATAAAAAATACGTTTGTTGCAGTAGATAATGCTGACATAATGATTAATATTGTCTTTTGTATTTAATTTCATTTTTATAAATTGATTAATTTAAGATCAGGTGACATAATCCCTGTGTCCACACATTCCGAAAAAATTCCAATAGTTTTGAAGCTAAAATAAAACTCTTACAGGTATCTTATTAAAACCTGCAGTCTTTCTATATTTAAGGTTACAAAGAGATGCTCTAAATTCATTAAGATTGATATCCATGCCCAAATCTAAGTACGTAGATAGGAATGGATATTTTATTAAAAGCAACACTTGAATTCTTGTAACCATATTTAAAAGATAATCAAAATGCTACTCTCCATTCATTTGTTTCAATATTAACATAATCATGTATAAGAGTTCCATTCACGAATTTAACAGGATTGCGATATTATTTTTCATCTTTATATGTTACTTTTAGTGGGTATAAAAATATAAAATGACCACAATTAGCAAGAGACTATATCTTATTTGTAATTTTAGTCTATCAATTGTTTAAAGACTGTTTTTCAATTATTGAATATCCGACTTCCACATTCAATTTATTTATTATTCTGCCAATCAAAAAACCCTACATTTTAAAACTCACCTGTTATAGAATCATTATCAGAAAATCAAGATTATTCTTTTTTTTTCTCAATGATGAAAGCTTTTATTCATCAAAAAGACAAAATATACAACAGTGGAAGAAGGTTTATAAAGAGACGAATATAGAAATTAAAAAATGACAAATTGCAATTAAACAATATTGTACTGTTCTGCTAATCCATGAGGTGATTAACTGTAGATAGTAACCCAATGTTACAATTCAGGATGATTTATCAATTCCACCATTTAAATATGAATGGCATCCAAAAGTACATTTCAAGTTCTAGGAAGCAACTGTAGACAGGGCCGGATTTAAGGCGATTGGGCCCACTCGGGCCCCGCACTTGAAGGAGCCCCGCATCACCACCAAAATATTTGATTTATATATATTGAATTTGCATTTTATTTAAATATTTAATATATAGAGGGCCCCGCAAAAAAAAATCCAATCGGGCTCCGCACTTATTGGATCCGGGCCTGACTGTAGATATATATAGTGTAATATAGAAACTAAAATGATTGATTGAATTTTTATTAAAGTATTTTGCTGCTTTTATCCATGACATGGTTTTACAGTTGACAATAATCACATACAACAATTAGAGATGATTTATGCAGTCTAGAATTCATAATTGAAAAGCCCTTTGAAAGAAAAAAAATACTTGGAGATTAAAAACTACTCAGGTTGACAACTCCGATAAAACCGCATTTAATAACTCTGTAATTGTTTACTTGTGAATGAGAAATTCAAAACAAACATCAAAATTCAGGAACTCTAATATATACACAAAGAAATACACACTTACGCAACATGCTATACAATCCTCAATTCATAGATCAGCTAGGCAATTGTTAATTTATATAGCGTAATATAGAAATCAAAGGCAAATTGCAATAAAATATATATAGTGTAATATCGAAGATAGAATAATTGATTGAATTTTGAAGATATTCTTTTGCAATCTTTATCCATGAAATGTTTAACTGTTGGTAATAATCACAATCTACAACCAGAGATGATTTATAAAGTTTAGAATTCAGAATTGAAATGCTTTTTGAAAGAAAACTGTTAGTTTATTTAAGTAAAATCTCTGATTTACAATAAGAGTGCTAAAATAATCATAAATAACGTTATTTCTTTCCGATGAATGAGACATTAAGCAATAGTAATGATCCCCACAGCACCCTCATCCCAGCCCCAACACCCATTAGAGCTGGGAATTGGACACCCAGGAACCATCCCAACAGCCAGACACTCTCATTCAGTCAGCAAAACTGAGTGAAACACAATTTTTCCTCAAAAGTAAAAATTGTCTGGAATTTTTTTTTTTTGTTTCAGTGGCTGACAAACAACTTTCATGGCATTTTGAAGAAAAGCTGAAATTGTTCTTACTTGTGATCAGTTGATGACATACTTTGTACCAAAAGGAAAGCTAAGAAGCTGCTCTTTAAAACAGGACTATTTTCTGAGAAATATAACTCCCTAAACTAGGGAAAAGGGAACTAAATCGGGGAGCCAGAAACAGAGTAAACTGGAGTCCTTGGCTTCTTTTAATTTGATGTAAACAACGTTCGCCATGTCTAATAAGAAAAGAATAATTTTTTCTCCATAAATAATAAGCTTGTCATGCTTTCAATATATTCAAAAGTGAACTTATTTACAGCCACAACATTTTACTTAAAAGAACTCCATGCCTGAGAAACATGATAAACTTGAATTTAGTACTGACAATTTAAGTGTTTGGTCACTGTTACAAATTAACACAAATAGTAATTTCTTTCAAAGAATAAACATCTAATTTTCTATCAAAATGATTGAAGTAGGACTTATCATTTAATGCAATTATTATTATTATTATTATTTTCTATAAGTCAAAGCATTGGCCAGGAAGTGAACCCAGGACAACTGCTTGCAAAGTAGCTGTGCTAACCACTTGCAGACCAATGCTTGACAGTAATTATTATTTTGAACTTGGAGCACAGCAGCATATGATCTAGCTTATAATCTACATATGAAGTGCTCATATATTAAACTACTAAATCATCACACAATTTCTTTAGGCATACACAAACTTTAAAACAGTTACAATTTTTTTTCACAAATAGAGCCACCTAGTGTAAATTCTAGTAAACAATAGATGATGAAAGGTTGTGCATCACAACTCCTAATTCAGTGACTACCTATCCAATATCCTTAAATTAGTTTCTAGCTTACAGTTTTCATGGATGTGGGAGCAGTGCGTCTGGATTATTGGATATAAAGCATTCCTCTAGCACGAACATATTTTATCTTTTTGGTTAAATATAAAATGATCAGCCCAAACTAAAAATACAAAAGAGTACCAATCAGAGCTATTTGCCTGTATGGTCATGTGCAATTGAATCCAGTTCAACAACTATATATTTTGGTATCTCACTAATGAAAGGCGTAAGGTAGAAACTAATTTGAGAATATTCAATAGGAAAGCACTGGATTGAGATTATTATGCTTAACTTTCTAGCATCTTTTGATTGCTAGAGCTTATACTAGGTGGCACTAATGTGTGGAGAACATTTTTCTATTGTTTAAGACCTCATGAACTATGAACTTCTATGTGTTTTTATCCCTAATTATAATGCAATCTGTAAGATATCATTATTTTTTGCATGATTATTTCTTTTATAGTAATTTTTTTTATCTAGATAAAATGTTTAAGATAATCAATTCATACTTGTCCAAACATTTAATAACAGAAAGCTGATAGTGCTAATTTAAATAACTGTGAGTCAAGATCACTGTTCCTTCCACAGTAAATACTATCAATATGTCATAGTAATGTAACAAGATTATCCATCCCTAAATTTTCTGAATTTAGAGTTGGAATACATGCATTGACTAAATGAGTGCAGGAACCATTTTCCAATATAATTAGTCATTCTTTTATACTAGAACCAAATTAAATCTCAATTAAATGTCATCTTTTATTATAAACAAACTTGAATAGGTTATTAAAATATAATACTTACCCACTTCTAATTTCTCCCTCTATATTTTGATTTTTTTCATATTTCAATATAAACTTCATTAACATTCCTTTAACACTTTAAGCAAACAATTTTTATTTATTATAACAGTTTCGACTGGGCTAGCAGTCTTCTTCAGATCTACACCATAAAAAATTGTACAAATATTATTTCAATACAACCAAATTCTTATTCTTCATATTTTCATATAAAATTATAATAAAACAGCGTAAAGCAAAAACAACTCAATTCAAAAACTTTTTACACAAAAACTTTTTTAAAATCTTTTAAAATTCAAAACATAAAAAAAAAAAAACTGAAACTATAAAAAATTAGTAATAAAAAAATAATAATAATAAATAATAAAAAAATAAAAAATATATAAAAAATAAAAAAAAAATTCTTTCAAATTATTTTTAAATTTACAACCAAATAAATGTATTAAAACAATTCAAATTTTAACATCAAACCATTAAAAATAAAACCCTTAAAAACCCATTAAAACCATTAAAACATTAATCTAAAATAAAAATTATAATTTTTTTACATAATTAAAATTACATAAATAAGATCAAAAAACCCAATAAATCAAAAACCAAAAAACCCAAAATCAAAAATTAAAATTAAAAAACAAAAAATTAAAAAAACAAAAACAAAATATCAAAAAATCAAAAACCAAAAAATCAAAAACTAAAAACTATAAAATAAAAACCGTTTTTCATCCCCTTTACACTCCCATTTATACCTACTTATTTCATTTTATACCTCCATACCATCTCTTCAATTCCCTCCTTCATTTACACTCTAATACTCCCTATCATTTTTACTTATTTAACTACCCTTTTATAACATTTAATATCCATACAAACTTAACTATCCTTACCTTAAACTTTCATACTACCTCCACCTTTCCTCCATATTTCTTTTTCATTAACCACTTCCCAACTTCCTTTCTTTTTCCATCATCTAGCTACCTCTATTAACCACTCCTATTATTTAATTACCCTAAATTTTAATTCTTTAACCTATTAAGCTTTACATTTCCTCTCACTTTAATCATCCAAAGACCTTGCTACTTTTTTATTTTACACTACCAAAGTCCTTATTTCTTCTTCTCTATTAATACTAGACCTTATTCTCTTAATCAACAATGCTTCTCTTATCTTCCTGTCTCTTCTACTATTTGCATAACTAATCATTTTTATACTTTCCTTCACCAAATTATACCCTGTCTCCATTATATGCACAAATACTAGCAAACTTTTATCATATCTACGTTGCCTCAGCCTTGTATACATTGAGTTCTTTGTTTCACCCACATATTTATTTCTAACTCCCTTATTTCTACACTTTTTACACTCTATCATATAAACCCCATTAACATAATTCCTCTCTTTATCTATATATTTATTATCCAACACCTTCATCAAATTTTTCTTCTTATTATTCACAATTCTATATTTCATCATTTCTATATTTTACATTAAGCTTTTTAATTATACTATTAACCTTCCTAACTATCTTGTAATCACCTATTCTTATTCCTATATATTTGGTTTTTTCTATCCCTTTCACTTACCCTTCTCCCATTCTCTTTTTCCTTTCTATATTTTCTTTTTACACTCTCAATATTCCCCCTTATTATAACTTCTTGGAAACTCCCTATCCCTAAACTCCTTAAGTATTCTATCTCTACAATAATTATTTTCTCTAAATACCCTCAATGTTATAGCACTAATTTTAAATTGCTTATCTACATCAGACTCCCAATTCACTATATTACCCTTCTCCATCTTTCTAAACACCCCTGTTCTCACTCTACACTTCCTTTTACTATACTCTTTTTTCATCATTATATCCAAATACACCAATTCATTATTCCTTTCCCATTCCATTATAAATCTTAACTTCTTATCCAACTTATTAATCTCATCATAATACTTCTTTATTTATAATACGTCTTTATTTGTCTCTCAGTCTTATTAAATATCAATAACCTTTTGTGTAAAAAGGTTTTGGATTGAGTTGTTCTTGCTTTACATTGTTTTATTATAATTTTATATGAAAATATGAAGAATAAAAATTTTGGTTGTATTGAAATAATATTTGTATAATTTTTTATGTTGTAGATCTGAAGAAGACTGCTAGCACAGTCGAAACTGTTATAATAAATAAAAATTATTTGCTTAAAGTGTTAAAAGAGTGTTGATGAAGTTTATAGTAAAATATAACCACATCAAGTTTTAATAAAATTATATTGTAATCTCACACCTATTTAACTTACAAGTAAAATCTATCAAATTTTATATGTGGAAGATTGCTTTAAAAAATATTACTAATTTGCTTTTTAATTTATTTTGATGTTTGTAGGATGATTCAGCAAGCATTAATTAATGTACAAGAAAACTAAAACTGATTTAACAAATGTATCACTCTTTTATAACCATGAAAAGAATTATGGACATGCTTTCAACCCTAGCATTGTTAAGATAATGTGAGAAGAAAAAAATGATAAAAAATGAAAAATCAAAGAGGCTTGGTTTATTACACAAAATGAATACATAATGAATACAATAATGTTTAAATTAACAAAAAAAAAAAATAGGTCCCTTAAATCATTAACAAAAAACTACAAAAAAAAAAGGGTCCCTTAAATCATTAACAAAAAACTACAAACTTATTGGAAACCCTATTAGATACTTAGGCATCAAAAGTATAATCAGTAATTTGTTTCATTCTCTATTATAATGTTTTTCATATATTGAAATAATAATTAACAAGGTGAGAGATGTTTCTAGTATCAATTCAGTAAGGGCAGAAATTAGGCAGAGCCATGAAGGGCTACAAATTAATTAGGAAATATGTGCATTATTATATTATTGACCAGATGGGGTGTATATGCCTTTATATTATTGACCAGATGGGGTGTATATGCCTTTAATTTTTTTAATTATATGAACACCACAAAGGGAAAAAATTATTTATGCTAAGTGAAATGACATTTAAATATGCTGAAAATATGTGTGATGCTTGCCATTTCCCCCTTTTATTAATAATAGTCATTAAATGTTTAGTAATTCTATAATTAATTCTAACTTAATTAATTGTTTTGGGATGTAATTATTATTTTGTAATATTGGAATAAAACATGAATCAGATGTTAAAATTAAATCGCTTATATGTTTATTTATGAATCTGAAAACTCCTTATAAATGTTGCTCATAAGTCATCATCAGATAAAGATACAATGTGAATCTCAGGAAAAAGTGAAAAGGGTAATTTTAGTCATATATGTAGAATATTGATCATAGATATATATTTTGGTATATACGACAATCCTTGTGGTTGAATATGTATTGAGGGTCTCATTCTCTTCCGTGCCTATGAAGGAGGATGGGAGGGCTACTATCATCAGAAAATATTTATATAGAAAGATAAATATGCAGAGAATAATGGTGCAACTAATTTATTTTTTTTATCTCTGAGAGACCCATAAGCTCATCGTATAAAGATGGGAACCAGGTAATGTCCCAAAGAATGGATATTAATCATCCCAACCTGAAAATACAAACAATTAATTATAGTTACATAGTATTGGACTAAGGATTTGTGTATAGATGCTAAGGAACTTTATGTTTAAATGAATAAAACCTTGGTGTCTTAAAATTATTCTGGTACAATATATATATATATATATATATATATTGTGCCAGTCCGAGTTTTCCACCAGAAGAGGAGGAACACATCTAACTATCATTAGGCTTTGGGTCCTCAGGTAGGATGATGTGAATGACATAATAATCATATCTACATCCAATGGGCTAGCTCTAAGTTTACACATTAAATTCAGACACAATTTAGGCTAGTTCATCCATACCTCGCCCCTCTTTCGGATTCCACACAAGCTTCAGAATTCAAATCCAGGGAGAATGTTGCACTTGGCTTTCTTCAACTAACTTAGGTAGCAGTTATGATGCATTTATATGGATTCCAATCAAGTAGAATGCTCATTTAATCATATTACTGTATTATAATGTAAAAGAAGATGTATGTGAATGCGACATAAGTACACAGTGAATTGATGAGCAAGCAGAAAAATAACTTTGATAAACTAGAAATCCTTTTAATAAAAATCAAATTGACAATGTTTATTTATAAATACAATAAAAATTTGAAAAACTCTTTAACAAAATAAAAAAATAATTATATACATGTGTGTGTGTCAGGTATGTATCCCTATCATATTAATGATTAATTATATTCATTATATTAATCCTTCCTATGATAGGCAGACATGAATAGACACTCATTATTTACAAAGTAGATAAGAGTAACAACCAAAAAAACATCATTAACTGAGTGTAACAATGATTTGCAAAGCTAACTAACTATTTAACAAAAATATATGATGTGTTCAGTAGCTTCATGACTTAATTCCAACTGTAGTGGTTTCCCCTTCTTGAAATAGCCCTTCTCTTAATTATGTACAAGTTTAAAATAAAAGACCATTAAAACACAAGAATGTTAATCCTTCATACTGGATAAACAAATATGAACAAATTATTAGTCAACAAAAACTAAATTAATAAATAAACAACTTAAACTCTATCCTGTAGCAAGTGTATGTTTTTTTAATATGGAATAATACTAAATAAAATCTTACCCATATTTCATAGTGTAGTAATGATTCTGATAGTAATCATCCCCAATGTCATGTCTCTATGGAGGGAGGGTTACCTAAACTTTATTTACAAAAAAAAAGAAATTATCTAACTTAACAACCTACTTCCCTGCCTTTTCCTGACTTTAGCTACAATGGACTTTTCCAAGCTATAAAACTTTTAGTTCCCAAATACGGAAGTGAAAAAAAAATACAGAATTCTACAAATGTATAGATAAATAAAAAAATATTATCAACATATTAAGACTTTCTTCAAGATTGCTAGCATAAGATTAGTGAATTAGGTGACTAATGTCTCTGACAGATACAGTTCATAACTGTTCCAGTCAGACTGCTATGGCAAATCATACATTTCTTGTGGAGACTTTTGGTGTCATACTTAGAAGTGACAATCTTTCCATCTTCTGTTGTCATCCTTTCTTCTGTATCCATCTGGACATTTTAGAGGAGGTATTTGATGTTTTAGCAGGTATTACACACCTGAGTACTAAACAATCATGCTTCCTATGGTTATGGCTGACAATACTTAATCCTGAAACCCTATTGAATAAAACCAGAGAACATTGTTTTGCAACACATAAACAATATTTTCTTCATTCAGAGTTTGTTGTTAAATAAATTTTATAAGAACATAATCAGTCCATGGTTTATATATAACTACTATGGTGATGTTCTATTTTGCTTTATTATTTGTATCTGTAGAATAGCATAATCTCTTTTATTTTAAATGTCTTGAAATCAGCTCAATTATTTTATCCAACTTTATGAATCTATTTGAATTCTTTTTCTTTATATATCGGTCACTGTTTCTTGCCATTTGTTTTATAATGATCCAATAAATAATCTGAAGTATTTGAATAAGCTGTCCATTTTGTGTAAGATTTGAACATTCGATTTTATAATGTTGTTGTTACATAGCCTTTGCCTTCTCTGGAAATAGTAAAAAGATGATGGAAATGGCTTCTGTTGTTCAATATACTAATATCTTATTTCCATTTCTATTGCAGCATGAACCCTATTGTTACATATATTACATTGATTATAAGCAATATAAAATTACATACTAGAATTATACTTTCATCTTCTACATTTGGTTATCTAGTGACTGGTTTGCTATTAGGTCATTACCATGCTTACTTAGTCCAAGTCTTTTATAATGAAGTATAATACACTGATATTAGACTCAATGTTTACATACATATATGTTAGTATGATTTTTAATTTTAAATGGGGTTTTCATATTTCTAACAGATAAGTAAAATTGACTTTTCCTGATACTTCTTTAATATAGTTGAAAAATACCCGTTTGTTGCATTTATATATATAAGTATGGGTTTCGTTACTTCATAAGTGAAAATATATTCTTAACCATATATTAACTAAATTTCCAAAATGAGCTTGATTTGGTGGTGAGAGTGAATAAAGTTTAGATGATAAATTACCCTTACAATTCCTCTATCCTTACAGGGTTAAAAATTTAAGTTATTATTACCATTTTAACACTTATTCAGAGTATATGCCTTTGGTTTAGTGTTGGAATGTTTATGCAAAAAGAAGGGTTATAAAACCTATTTACTCTCATTTCTATTGTATCCTCATATACCTACTTCTTTCCAATTTCTTGGTTTATAACTTGCACTCTAGTGAAATAAGATTTAGATATTGGTTTCTATTTTTATTATTATTATGACAGTTGTATGATATGAGATCAACCAGTAATGTGTCTCTATTGCATATGGAATTCAGTCAAATTTGATAACCTTTTACTTTGCACTTTTTTGATACTTTGGGTTTCCCTAAGAACTAACTAATATCAATATCGATACTTATGCGCTTATAACGCTCATTAAAGAAGTTATATGTTATTAAATTTATTTATAGCTTAGCGCTTTCAAAGCTCTATGGCTTCATAATCATAGCTGTGCAAAATAAAAATAAAACGGTTGATAGTGATGAGGGGGAGTATTCAAATTTATGTTAATTAAATGTTTTGGTATATTATTTAAAATATTGTTTGACTTAGTTTGTCCATCTTTTGGACATGGCAAAACAGGTGTCCTTTCTATTAATTGATTGGTTGTCATTATTTATGAAATATGCCTCCTTTATTTTGTGCCTATGATCGTTACTCTCTTTACACACTATTCTGGGATTGGTGGGTTCAAATCTGTGTCCAGTAGCTTTTTCATGTTCCACGAATGCTGATGTAGACTCCTTGTTGTTCAGTGCCCTTTTATACATATATATGTGCTGGGATGCTCTCTTTGTAATGGTAGCTTTTGTTTCCCCATAATATGAGGCTCTGCATCTGGCCTGAGGGCATTGTATCTGGTACACCACTTGAGATGTTAGTTTGGGATCAAGTTTATCTTTTGAATTGTTCATTAGTCTATTAGTGTTGGCTGAAGTGCGGACACCAATAATAAATTCTTTTGATAATGTTGGTGTGCCCATCTTTTGGTACAGATCAGCCCCTAAGTCTTGGTTGTCTGTAAATCATTCAAATAATTGCTTTTCCAATTACCCAAGTCTACTCTCATCATATGTTAATGATCCTATATTTTTTGATATTATCCCACTTTTTTTATAATTCTAATTCAGATTTATGTCTACCTTTTCTTGCTTATCAATTAAACATAACTACATAGTGCTCATTCTGTTCAACCAAAATAAGGTTACAAACTATGTATGTTATTTTTCCTATTCACATTTCCATTTACTTCTATCCAAAATGCATTTGGAGTGGACTGTTGGTTTCTCATGTCAGGTATAAAGCTTTTGGTATTTTTACATCTATTGGTTTACTTATATGGGGTGTGTTGATGAATACTTTGTCTCCCATCTTGAAATTGTGGGCATTCCCATTTTTGTATTTGTTCCTTTG
Organism: Epiperipatus broadwayi; assembly: GCA_028023455.1. Classification (NCBI taxonomy): domain Eukaryota; kingdom Metazoa; phylum Onychophora; class Udeonychophora; order Euonychophora; family Peripatidae; genus Epiperipatus; species Epiperipatus broadwayi. The sequence goes on from JAQFVV010013283.1 coordinate 90,819, forward strand.
CTCAGCATTGTTTGTTAGTTGTTTATATGCTTTTAATGTCTTTTCTGTATCAAATTCCACATATTTAACTGGGGGTTGATATTTGTCAAATAATGTCTTTTATATTGCTCAGCTGGCTTATATAGTATGTTTAATTACATGGCCCTAAATCATGGTTTATGTCATATGTAGGTTCATACATATATATCCTACTTACTTCAAACATCTCTTCCAAATGTTGTGTGGCCATCAGTTATTCTTTCTCTCCCTTTTTGTTTCTTTGGGTTTGGCCCAGTTTGCTTGTCCTATATCACAATACATTAGATACATCCTTGATATCTGATCTTTAAGCAGTGGTATCTACATGCCTAATGAATGTGTGTGGGCCTTCATGCATATTGCACAATTTGTGGAACTGTGGACCTTCATGTTTAGTGGTTAGTGATATGGTTTTCACCATCATACTGCAATTGTTTTTTATGATTTGGTCATCTTTCTGATTATGGAGATACTTCAAGTGTGATAATACATATTTAAGATGATCAAGCTGATTAAATCGACTTCATTTGCGTCTCCAGACTTGGTTTTTGAATTATGATAACCTTCTTTTGTGACAGCCATCATAGTGATTAATGTCCTAATCTGATGTTACTTAATACACCAATGTTGTGCCTTGAAAATTCATGGGGTTTGTTTTGATGGTGAGTGAAGAAGTGAATGGTGATACAATGCTAAATATACATCCAATTCACTCATGATAATATCTTCTTTCATATATTCCTCCATAATGTCTTTAACATATAGGGTGTTGATTTGTGTCATCAGAGTTTATTTTGAGAGTTGAGTCGATACAAATTTTGGAGTAACTCTTCTAAATTAAAGTTCAGAGGGCAAACTCCCCTTTGGGTATGATTATGTGTGTTCCTGAGAAGGCTCATTCAACCTCTGATGGTCTTTAAAGCCAATGTCCAATTGATTTTCCCTATCACTCCATTCTCCTCTATCTTTCTGGGTTTTTGAGCCAATCCCTGTTTGCCAAATTTTTGTGGTTAGTATCCTTTGAAATAGATGAGACTCTACCACTACCATGCTTTGGTTGAGAACCTCATCTAACTAACTTGTCAAAGCAGTTCTGTGTTGTAGCTGTGCTATCCACTAGTTTCTCAAGTGGTCCTGTCTAAGATGGTTTCAGTTAATCTCAAGGCTATCTTGTTCTCAAGTTGATTGAGGTAATGATCAAGGACTTCTAATGTCTTATCTCATGACTCTGCTTCAAGGCTCTGTACTGTAGAGAATCAGTCTATCCTTGCATATACATCTTGTATCTTTTCTTTTAGACATTTTAACATCAGTTCTGCATGATTCTCATCTTTGAAGAACTCTTGATTTTTGTGCATTTCATTGCACTTAACATTTAATTGCCCATTGATGCTATGCTTGAATTCTTCAAACTGGTGATAACATTTTAAATCCTTCACATCAATTTTATTCTTTAGATTTCCAAGTGTTTGTCTTATTACAGAGTTGTGTCTCTGAACATTGTCTAAGTTGAGGGACAATTGCTCTATATCTGTTGATAGCCTAGTTTTTATATCTCTCTATATCTATCTTCAGATCCAATCTGACACTATCCACATACACTTTCAATTTTTCTTCCATGTTGGCCATTCTTTTACTGAAATCTTTCATCTCTAACATATTGTTCATGTTGCTAGTCATTTTTCTTCCATACTGTTCCTATCTCCCTTCATGCTATTAATATCTTCCTTTACTGTTTACGTCATTCAAACTTGCTTCCATATTATTGTTCATCTTGTTCATTCTTGTTTCCATGTTATTCAGGATGCTCATCATCATTTGGAGCATTTGTTCTATGGCATTGTCATTTTTTGTCACCTATACTGTTATGCCTTCAGATACATGGGTCATCTCATCATTGAGTGCTCCTTGAGTTTAAGGTGATACCTGATCTTGCATGTGTGCTTGCAGAGAGTGATCCATTTTGGTTATAGATTTTCAGGTACTTTTATCTGTGAAGACACTTCCCCAACCCTATTGGCATCACTTTCCATTTCTCCATCACTAATACCTTATAATTCCTCTATATGATCCATATATTTGCTCATTAATGGTTTACCACTCGTTAATATCATAAAATTTTTTCTCAATAGTTATGTATAATGTCATTTACTTTTTTATCTATATGAATAGAGATATGTCATAGAACCCCATGATATCTCTTTACCATTTAGCACATATGTTTAACTTCTTACTGCATTTTTATGCTGTTGCACAAACAGTTTTTTATGCCTAACCTTTAGCCTTCTATTTACATGCCCACCCTATTTAATTTATTTTTATTAATTAATTATTGATTCATGGTCTCGGTTTATCATGCCATTCCCATCAATCAATACATATACCGAAGCAAATTCATAAAGGTGATAATAAGTCCCAAAAAATAATTATATATATACCACAGTCCAATGGCTGGATGTTCTTGGAAACTTGTTTCATCCAGCTAAGGTCTGGGCAACAAAAATGTGCTGCTTCACCAGACCAATGATTTATCACTCCATGTTGAATTGCCAAAAATCTGCCAGTTTAAGTTATCCACCAGAAGAGAGGGAACCCATCTAACTATAGTGAGACTTTGGGTCCTCAGGTAGAATGCTGTGAATGATGTGATGAAGTAAGTAACCAAAGATCATGTTTACTTCCAATGGGCTATCTCTAGGTTTACACATGAAATTAAGACACAATTTAGGCTAGTTCATCCATATGTCACCCCTCTTTCGAATTCCACATATGCCTCAGAATTCAAACACAGAAGAATGTTGCACTTGGCTCTCTTCACTAATGAATTTAATTTAGATGTATTCAGTAGCTTAATGGTTTAATTTCAACCATAGCAGTTTCCTCTTTTTGGAAGATCCCCTTTAACTATGTACAGCTTTAACAGAAAAGACCATTCATGCAAGAACGTTAGTTTTCATACTGAATAAACAAATATGAACTAACTCTGTCCTGTAGGTAATGTGTTTTTTAATATGGAATAATAATAAATAAAATCGTATATTTATTCCATATTGTAGCAAGGATTCTAATAGCAATCATTCCAAATGTTATGTCACTAAGGAGAGAGGGTTACCTAAACTTTATTTATATAAAAAGAAATTATCTAACTTAACAACCTTTCCCCCTGCATTTTTCTGACTTTTGTTACAAATGGACTCTTCCAAGATATGGAAAAAAAAACCAAAATTTTACAAACATATAAATAAATAAAAATATTATGCAACAAATTAAGACTTTTTTCAAGATAACTGGCATAAGATTAGTGAATTAGGTAACTAATGTCTCTGATAGTTCCAGTTCATCACTGTTCCAGTCAAACTGCTATGGCAAATCACATACTCCTCACAGAGACTCATTGGCAACATACTTGGAATGATGTTATTTCCTTCTGTTGTTGCCTTTGTTCCATATCCATCTGGACATTTTGGTCGAGATATTTGATGTTTCAGAAGGCATTACACACTTGAGTACTAAACCATCATGCTTCCTATGGTCTGGGCTGACAACACATAGCCCTACAACACTATTGAATTAGTCAGAAAACATTGTTTTGCAGCACATAAAGAATTAAAATATTTCTTCATTCAGGGTTTATTGATAAATAAATTTTATACGAACATAATTAGTCCATTGTTTATATATAATTATTCTGGTGACATTCTATTTTGGTCTTTTATATGTATCTGAAGAATAGCACCATGTCTTTTATTTTAAATGTCTTTTGAAATCAGCTCAATTATTTTATTCAACTTTATGAATCTATTTGAATTCTTTTTGTTTATATATCAGTCACTGTTTCTTATAATTTTCTTTATAGTGATCCAGCAAATAATCTAGTGTTCGAATAAGCCATCCATATTTTTGTAAGATTTGAACATTCGATTTTATAATGTTGTTATTATATAGCCTTTGCTTCTTTGAAAATAATAAGAAGATGACAGAAATGAAGAGGGGGTTGTTTTTATACTGCCCTCGGCTTCTGTTATCCACTATACTAACATTTCCCTTCCTTTTCTATTGCAGTGTGAACTTTTTTTGATGTGTATGTTATGATGATAATAAGAAAAATAAAATTACATAATAGAATTATACTTCCCTCTTCTATATTTGGTTATATAGTGATTGGTTTGACAATAGGTCATTACCATGCTTACTTAAATTCATTGTTTAGGTATATATGTGTTAGTACGATTTTTTCTTTTAACTAGTTCATTTTTATGCATGAACAGAACACTATAGAATTTTCGAATTTGCATTATACAGATTCAGTTTAGAATTGTGGGGAAACTATACAGTCTACACATGTGCACTTTATACCTTCATTTCTATCTTTCATTCTAGTTTCTAGAAAGGTAAGTTTTTTTTTTCTATGATAAAAATTAAAAATTTTATGATAATTTTTGTGATCAAGTGAATTGAATTTTTTTGTCTTTCTCTCACTTTTTTGCTAGTTAATGGAAAAATATTTGCCATTAAAATTACATCAGAAAAAAATACAAATTTTGACCGATGTATTTAGAAGATGTTATGAGGGTTCGATTGTAAGTATTTATTTTTATATATTTCTTACTTATTATTTTATTTTTATATATATTTTAATTATTATTTGAATTTATATTTGATAAAAAATATACAAAAAATTATTATTGAACCCAATATAATAACTTGTGATTGTGTAAATTTACATCACAAATTATTTGCATTTTTTGATATGATGTGGGTTTGGGTTCAGTATTTGAATAAGGTGATATGAGATAAAGATAAACATATTTTGCAAATATTATGATCCAATTTAGATTTTTGTATAATGTTTGTCTGCATTTTAATAATAATAAAAATATGCAAATGCTAAAAGTAAAGATTTTGACAGTATATATATATGATCAATAGATGGAGCTTTACCAAGACCTCCAAAACAAGTGTATTTTTGTTTACATAAACGTCAGAGTCAATATTCACCGTCTCTTTCGTTTGCTCCACCCTCAGATCAGCTGATTTCAAGCTGATTTGCTATCATCAGTGAAGGATAGGAGTTAGAAACTAGACCTAAACACTAACTCCAAGGGTTTATGCAAAAAGTTTCTATCAATTTTCAAGCATGAAGTTTTTAGACATGTAAATGTCAAACTCAGCTTATCAAACCAGATAGCTATATGGGTCTGATATCAGTTCAGTTTCTCCACATAGTCAAAGCTTCTGCAATATATATCATTGCAAGAAACCTTAAAGGTACATTTATGAAAAACAAAAACAGGTTTTATATATATATATATATATATATATATAAACCTGTTTTTGTTTTATATATACGATATATATATATATCATTACAATATATATATAAACTTAGGCCAATTATAGATTACAGCAATGTAAATTTTAAATCTGCGTATCAAATGCAAAGAAAGGTATAATTGATGAAGCTACTACTAAATTTATGGCCATAATAGCATGAACCAATATGAGCCCTCAAAACCTATAAAGATAGGATAAATAATACTACATCACACTGACTCTAAACTACTAACTTATGTACCTCAAGCTTAACTGTATAATGAATTTAGTATTTCATTCACACTTTATTTTATTTTATTATTTTATTTTGTATATAGTGACTATTTTAGTAGTACTTTTTAATAAGTTACAAACTGTATTGAAGTTCTTTATTATAATATTACAAACTGTATTGAAGTTCTTTATTATAATATTCAAATTATATTTAATTATTGATCAATATTAACTACTTGTTATTAGGCATGCCATATTCATTGCAAGCCTCTGTATGGAAATACATTTTGAATGGCTAATAGAAAAAATGTCTTTATCCTACAAAGTATTCAAGTGATGGATTACCTTAGATAAGTGTTATTATATACTAATTTTTTATAAATTTTATGATGAATCTAACTAACCTACTAACAAAAATATAATTTTAAGCTGTATGCATGATAATTTTGAATTTATGAAATAATATGAAAATAATTATTAGAAATATTAACTTTTCTTTTTTTTATTTACTTCAAATATCAATGACTATATTTTTTCAGCTTAAATACATTCTTTGGGGTTCTATGTATAAAATAATATATATTATGTCTTTTTTGAACCATACAAACTTAAGTTATGATAAAATTTGTGGCTCAACATAATTTTTTAAATATTCAATATGGCCACTTCACCAGGCAATAAGTTAATTAGGGTTTTCATCATTATAATAGAAAAGTAAAATTGACTTATCCTGATAATTTCTTAATATAGTTTAAAAAATCTACATTTGTTGTATCTATATATATATATAGATGTGTGGGTTTAATTACTTCATAAGTGAAAATATATGCTTAACCATCAATTAATTAAAGTTACAAAATGAGCTTGATTTGGTGGTGAGAGTGAACAAAGGTTAGATTGTAAGTTACCCTTACAATATATATATTGTGACCTTTTCTTGGATCAATAACTAATCTAAACTCATGTTTGGGGCTATAATCCACCTTTGTGTCTTTCTCTTTGAATGCAGGAATCATATACGAATCTGGACACACATTTCATGGCACCAAATCCACCTTTTGTAACCGTCACTACCCGAATAATCAAGAATATAAGCATAAAGAAAAAAAAGTTAAACTAACGAGATGATTCCTTTATTGAACAAAGCTAGCATGAAACTACAGATCTAAAGAAGATCACAAGGTGATTAATAAAGATAATAACTTCAGGTCAAACCAGCTTTAAAATCCACATAACAAACAAACAAACCAAATATTATGAAATAAATTTAATATTCATCAAACCAATAAATAACTAATAATTAAATAGTAAAATGAAATGAGTCTAAGAATGAAGAGAAAAGAAAGAAGATGTATGACAATAATGAATGATTAAGGTAATGATAGAATAAGAGTTAATGAATAGTTAAGATAATAAAAGAATAAAAGTTAATGAATGATTAATCAATTATGATAATGAATTAATGTCAAATGAGAATGAATAAATAAAAGAACGTGAACAATGTTGATGATGGAGACTGAAATCTTAAACTATAAACTAATATTGTATTAAATGGTAAGAAGATAAGCTAAATAAAGATAGGGATCAAAACAAGCTATACATTTTACGACAAAAGAAGTAATCCCCCCTTAAAGTTTGGTTGACTTTCATAAAACAGTGAAAATAATCTACTTCAAGTCCAACTATAATAAATAACTAGTGATAAAATTTACTACAAATTCAAATTCTATCTTGAAACGTAACAACTAATTCTTCTCAGAATTCAAACAACTCAAAGATTGTTGTACAAAATATTCTTGGGTCAGTGAGAGGAATTTTGCCACTACCCAAATATCATGCACAAAACAGCTCTTAATATAAACTCAAATTAACAACTATATTTAGCAGTTCCACAGAAACTTTATAAACTCAATAACTATTATAAACTTTAAAATTTAAGAAATAGGAATAACTTTTTAATAACTAAACACAATAACTTACCAAAATCCTTTTCTCAAATAATTATAAACTATGTGATCAAGATCAGTGAATGATAGTTCTGTGGGTTCAACTACACTGATTAAACCAATATTAAGTGTTTATCTTTGAGTATATCACTTAAAATAATATGTACTCTAGGTTAATCATATTTTGATTGTTAAGTGATGATGCCTTAGATGTACTCATAAATTATAGGGCTTAACAAAATTATTATGATATACCAACGTATAGTTAATTGTACTATATTGGTTGATGATGATTTCAATATATAATCCTCTGATATGTTGATAGCAATAACAATAATAGTGTGTATGCTGATTAGCAATAAGACTACAGACAACTAATTAAATTTTTAAACACAACAAGATTTATTTACAATATTTACAAATTTATTTCAGACACATTGTCTGAAACAAGACCAATACATTAAATAAACTCAGGGATGGAAAATAATGGGTATTCCCCATTATTTACACACATAGTAAATAAGACAAACTAATACAGTGATATCCTTTTTTATCACTATATTATTGGCTAAGTTTCTATTATTATTCTATTTTATAGGATAAAAGATTTAAACTTTATTTAAGCTAAATTAACATTTTAATTATAAACAAATGCATTTAGGTCTTTGAGATATACACAACTTTTTAAATCTAAAAACTTGAAGTTATGATTTAGTGTATTAAACTGTAGCTATTTGATTTGTCAGAATATGATAAGGGCAATTATCATATGTAGCACAATTAATAATTTATTATCATTTAATATGAAAAGATTTATTATATTGATGTGGGGACTGACGTCATAAGTCAAATGCACACATGGCACCAAACATTACCTATGTCCACAACCTAATCATTGAATAGTTAACTGATCTTACAAATCCCATCAGTGAATCACTACTTGATGAAAATAAATCCACATTGCCCAAGTGCATTTCTTGCTCTTTCATCTAGAAGTTCTACAATCATGAGTAGGTTTTGGTTTGGTTTGTCTTTAAACTGATGAAGATCCTATAACATCATAAGACACTATTCCAATTAGACAAACACTATAAATAGACCATTGTCCCTTAATATAACTTTATCTTATCCTTGCTATTGGATTTTGAAATACTAAACTTCACCATATACAGTGGAAAACTAACTCTATATCCTCATGAGGGATCAAACAATAAAAGGAGGCTCTACAAGACAACATGATAGTTGTATAATAATATGGCTAATTCTAATACCTCTCCATAGGTATCAAAATGTGGGCTTGGTCTCATCACAGGAAAATAGATTTCAGACCATGCATATCCTCTCTTGGGATTAATTATGCTAACTAAACATTAATTATTACTCAGCCTCCACCATATCATCCTCTCCATGTAATCAGCAAAGGGTGATTTTCCATCAGCCCATGCCCAATATTAATATTAATATTATTCTATTTGATGCCAATATATGTGGCACATACTTATCTGCTGAAAGCTGTCACAAATCCTTATCAATACCATAGCAAGGCAAAATAACACTAACAATAAAAGTGGAAACCTAAATATTCCATTTCACAATGCAGGAACTATTAATGTATTAATAGACAAACCACCAAAATATATGTCAAATGATCATTAATTATTTTAAGATAACAATTATACTTTTGTTATAGCAAGCACTACACGTGTAAACAATGAAGATTGACCTGCATTTTATATTTACAGTGGATATGTTTATTCATAGGTTAAATTAAGAAATGAAAAAGGCTTAGATCATTTTTTTCATATAACAAAACAATTGGGGTCATTATAGTATATCTTTGACAAACTTTAATCCATTTGTTCACCCTTTAATGAAATATTAAAATCTATTTTAAAAGTACGAGAGATAAATATCTCCCTCTCTCTCTGTCTCGATAAATGATATTTAATACTATGTTTTCCCTTAATTGCGAAAATAGCAAAAATATAGTGTAATAAATGTATATATCTTTGTACATCTATACATCCTTTACTAAATATATTTTATACCACAATAAATATATACAATAAAAAAACCCTAAATAAAACACATGACAAATGTATATTGTAATATACTAATAGCAATAACAACAACAAAAATAATAAACAAACATTTTCTCCCATTAGATTTTATGGTATTAGTCAAGGTTTAGTTCATCTTTGTGAACTAAAATGATAAGAAAACTGATTTTATGATGAGTAAACATTCCTAAATAATGCATGTATATATTTTGATTATCCTGTCTGATGCTAGCATAATATGACAATATATAAATATTTTCAAGTGTAGCATAATTAAAATCAGTTTATCCACATTTTAATCCAGATAATTTTCCTTAAAAATGACTTTAGAGTTTCATTACAATTAACACGTTCAACGTTTTAAAATTATTTATTGTAACGGTCAAAACATGTCTATCTCCTAATTTAAACCCAGGACATAGAACTTAACACTAGGAGGGTTACCTCCCAGAAATCCCAAGTTCAAATCCAAAGTCCAAACTCCACAACACCCTTTACATGATAACACATTTGATGCTACTAATAGTATAATTTCATGCCGGTGCCGGTGATCAGGGAGAAAACAAAAGACTCTAAATCTAAAATAGCCCTAGGTAAACTTAACAATGATTTATAGATGTGTCCGAGATAAATCACTATGGTATGTTACTTAAATTGCACCCGAATAAAAAGAGAAAAGAAATAAATTTACAAATAATATTTTAATAATTAGATATAGAAAATAGTTTAGCTATATAAATTGGATAGATATATACAATAAATGACAAGATGGCTGATACCTGGTACTTGGGTTCATTTAGATAATGTGTCTAAAATACAGTGACATGGTATGCATATGCGAGTCACATAAAGTCTTTAACAAAATTTTAATATTCTAAAACTATATATAATTGGAATCTTAAATGGAGACCGAGAGTCGCTCGTGAAATGATTAACTAAATTAGAAGATCGAGCTATACTGAATGGACTTAAAAATTCATTTAACTAATAGAATTCTTTTAAATAATTAATAAGGAAAATGTACAGTGGTGCCAGCGATATAATGCTGAGGAAGGGGTGCAGTTTCTGAGTATGCAACTTTATAAATTATGAAGAAAAGGTCTTGGATTTGGATAGGCATTTCGCATTTTATTTGGGGCATCTCTAGCCCACTCACAGCTCAAGCCTGGCCCACACCCAGGAGCTTTGTAACTGTGGGGACGTACGTGAAATAATTCCCATGTGCCATTATAGCACTGTACCTAACCACGGAGTAAAATAAGGGGAACGGATTTAACCGATGATGACCTTTGCCAATGGTATGGTTCCAGTATCCAAGCATGCTTATTCACTAGCAACACAGGTAAATTTTAAAAGACTTAGTAAAACAAAGGGCAATTTATTAAGGAACAGAAATAGCTCGCTCTCAAATTTCATATTTTTAGTGGCCAGCAGACTCTCAACAAAGCTTAGAGAAATAAATATTTATTTTAACAAAATTTATGATATGTAAGAACTACTTTTAAATATATATAAATGATGGGAGGGAGAAAATGCATGTTTGCAGTTTAAATAAACTAAGATGGCAACCACGCATTTTAACTTCCCTACGTAACTCGCATTTGCCTAAAGAAATTAATTAGATATTTATTACAATACATTTAAATAAGACATTTACAAATATATGTAGAAAATCAACCCAAGCACAAGTTCAGCATGCATTAGAAAAACACTTGAATAAATACATATTAAGGAATATACAAAATTTATTAGCTATATAGCATGAAGGTTTCCGAGATCTCAGGTTGATTTTAATTAACTCGTTCTTTCAAATCCATCCGTGGGCATTTCCAAATTTGTAACAAAGTTCTTAAGCAAATTATAATTCTCCTTGGTTTGTTGTTCCACAGCAGCAGTTAGTAGATTTCAGGAGCAGCATTTCTTTGGGCTGGTTCAGTTGGGCTTGATGATATGGTGACAGGACATCGGATGGTGAATGATGGACAGCCAAGGCACTGGCTCCCGAGGGAAAAACAGGCTACTGCCCCTTTATCCCATCATTCTATGGTTAAACGATTTTAAAACTTATTCTAAATTAACCAACAAGCCGGCCAGTCCGATAATGCAAATAAAAGCTAACAGAAAATCAATTTCAAAATTACAGAAAATATAACTTCTGCTGTCACAATATCAGGCAGATTAATTCATAACTCTCTAATAATAATAATAATAATAATAATAATCAATCAGCTCTATTTATATGCTCTCTCTGATTACAATCTAACCCTGTGGTGGTAAAATCCATTCCTTAAGTTATTAATAAATTTAAAAACACGGACTGCATTTTTTAATTAAATCTGCTCGTAAGCACTGTTTTAATCTTATCAAATCTACTAGCAAAATTGGCACCAATATAGTTAAAATTAGCCACTATTGTTCTTTCCCTACCCTCACTGATTTAAAAAGAAAAATGGCATGTTTTTGAAAAACTAAATAGCATTTTATATTTATAAAACTCTCTTTTGAATTTAATTTCCAGAATATATTTATCAGTGATATTATTTTATTAAATGCAAATAATTATAGCGAAATAACATCACAAAATAAACAGATTCAAAAACAACAACACAAAATAAACAGATTCAAAAACAACAAATTTTAAATAAATATTTTCATAAATTTTAAATATTATTGCAGTATGTGTGTAGATGAGAATATGTGACCTACTTTATTGTACAAGCATATATACGTAATATATACTCGATGGTTTGAAAATAAAACCGTTTAAGACAATTTTAATTATTATAAAACCCCGGGCACCCCATTAGACATATAAATTTAGATGGGATTTCAGTAAATATACCCAGTACACACACAATACGATAAAATTAGGGTTTTAAATAAGGCATGAGGGTAGGAAACAGGAAGGCAACGTGAAACTAAGATTGGTAAGGCATATCTTACTGTTTCATTCTTGATTTTGTTCTTCCCTCCACAGTAATATCTGTAACAACTTTAAATAATCTGGGCATTTTTAAAACATTTTAAAAAAATATTATTAAGACACATGTTGCACAATAAACTTTAAAAGTAAATATTTATTTTATTTCATTTCTATCAGCAAGGTACTATGTGTTTAGCAATACTAAGAAGAATTTATTCAATTATAAATATGATCCTTGGCGTTTTTAATTAATCTGTAACTTTTCATTTCTATCATTAAGCAAATTTGCGCTAAACCCGCCATTTGGCAGATGAGTTTTTTTTCTTAAAAAAAATAGGAAATAAAATTACACAATTTTCTTTTAACTTTATTAAAAGTTATATGATTCAAAAATGCCTTTTTTTGATTTGTTTACTCTATTTCCTGACATTTTTCTTCAAAATTATTTCGAATTATTTTATTGAAATTATCATTTATAAGTAAACATAGTCTTCTGCTTGATAATAAAAGTGCGAAAACAAACATTTTCATCGTCTTCTTTTAAATATAAATAAAAACAAAAGCTTACATTCTTTGGAATTGTTCTTGGTTTGAAGTAATATTTATTGAAGTAAATTATTATCCACATGGTTCCCATTTCTCATTCCCAGTATGAATTTCAGGAATTATCAAATTGATGGAAAAACAGTGTTGAAACAAATACAAGGCTTTAAGATTTTCTATTCCATATTTTTAAATAAACAATATTTTATAATTCCATTCAAGTGGATTCCAAATTTTTCTGATTTTTAGCTTTTTCTTCCTTATTTTATAAGTTTAGAGTTGAAGTCTGTTTATTGTGATTTTTTTTTCTTAACCCCCCCTACAACTTTGTTATATAATTTATACCTTGTATTACACTGTATTGTGGTGCCAAATGGACCAATAACACTTAGTGTGAATATCATTAATATTACCCCATCTACCTTCATTTTTAATAACTACTCATAAGATTCAAGACTGTTTTTAGTTCACTACAAAAAAAATATGCTTAAGGAATTGATTATAACCATTCATTTTACAAGATTTAATAAATTTAATTAATTAATTAATTTATTTTTTCAATTGCTATTCAACAATAATGAAATAGCAATATATTTATCTCCCAATTAATAATAATACTTTTAAATTATTATTTTATCCCTAGTCAAAGCCTACACTGGGCTTGACATCTCATCTCCACTCAAGCAGATTTCCTAGTGCATCCAGAACAGTCTTTATTTAAGGCCAGTTATTAAGATTTTAATGCCAAATATATTTTTATGATTTAAAATTTTGAATTATTTAATACAGGGACCTAAATAAAAGGTCACAATATATATATAGAAGGAATTTGAACTCAGACTTTCATGCTATATGAAAAAAAAGTTCTCCAATATATGTATTTCATGCTGAACTAACACTCATGAGTTGGTCCAGATCATCATCATCTGCCTCATACAGATATAATCAGTGCTCAGTTTATATTAAGATAAGAAACCCACAAACTTTAAATGACAGGCTTAAATCTTTTCCATCCACCAATTATTTAGCCATCCATCTCTCTGAAAATTTATTCTTTAATGGATAGTCTTCAATCTTCTCCACCTTCCAACTCCTCAGCCATCCATATCATGGAAAATCATCAGATTTTCAATCATGTGGATGACTGAAAAGTTGAAGGATGGAGATGATTAAAGCCTATCCATTAAAGTGGATATATTAGCTTTCCTAATATAAACTGAGCACTGATTATATGTGTACATGTGAGATGATGATCTGGACCCACTGATGAGTGCTGGTACAACATGAAATATGTATATTGGAAATCATTTATCTTTTTCACATGTATGTGGTCATGTGTATCAGTTGTATGAGATGGAGTGAATTGCTGCAGTGAGCATGAAAGTCTGAGTTCAAATTCCTTATAATTATATTAAATTCAGTATAGATAATATACTTGTATTTAAATATTATATATAAATAACAATTAAATTTATAACACTAGTTCTCAACTTATGATCTGTTTATCATTAGTGGTATATGATAGATAAATTATTTTTCAAAAATTATATTCAAATAATGTAAATTAGTGTAAAAAATTAAAAATATATCTCTATTATATCAATTACCGTCTTTGCCAGCTCTTTGTCTTAGATAAACATATTCAGGCTTATTGCTCTCTAGTTAGTATTTGAACCTAATTTATGCTTAAAATTAAATAACACAGAACCTGATATTAAAAAATTGTGTTTAGTAAAGCAAGCACAGGGCAACAGTCAGTAGAAATTTCAAACACTTAACTATGAGGGTTTTCCTAATTTTTTCATTTTTCTTAAAAATAATGTTAATTAGTTGGTAGAATAATCCAGTTGACTAGAGCAATATTCAAAAATTCAATTTTCATGAAACAGTATTGCTCCTAAACAGACTGGAAACTTCTGAAAATATTAGAGTAGCCTAGTTGGTTATAATGTCACCTTGAAATTTGATATTCATGAATCTAAAGGTTTAGGTTTACCAGGTTAATACAGTCAATTCCAGCCAGAAGTACATGGAAAGATTAGAATAGCTTAGTTGGTTAGAGAATTACTTCAAAATGCAATATTTATAAATCTAAAAATCCCAGGTTCGATTCTCACACTAGTACTGTCACTGGTTAGACCAGAAATATCTGAAAACGAGAGGAGAATAAAGAATTGAAATATAGTGTTATTAAGCTATATGCTATTAACTAACAGTTAAATGTATTTGAAAGATTTAAATAAAAATTGAATTTTTCTTAAGGCATTCAATATTTAATATTAGATGTACTTCAAACAATTTTTTTTTTATAAATGTGCAAAAATATTTATGCGATACTAATCATGTTTCTTAATAGATATCTAAAAAGTGTTGAAATTCTTGTTTCAAATAATTTCATATAGTTATGTTACAATCAATTGTATGATTAAATGCTTTCTTTTATACTTACAATAATATTTTTCCTTAATTTTACTAACAGTAGCACAGTTACCAGTAATCTTTCAGAAAATGGGTTCAAAGTCCGTAAACTACAATTAACATCCAAAATAAATTAAACAATATCCTTAAAGAGAAAAACAATACAAAACAATATCATTATCATTAGAATAATATTACCAAGACTTTTTTCAAGCTCCATCTATCGCTGATGTCCCACAACATCACATCACATATGGTTGAGTGCATTGGTAAAGAAGAGAGCTCAAGGTTAAAAATGTATTTGGTTTGATTCACAAACCAATAAACTGTATGCATACTCAATTTCACTTAACCTGCCACTTAGGTGCTCAAATGTCAAATGATTCCTTAGGAAAGGATATCATATTTACTAATATCATTATTAAATATGTATACATATGTGATAATGTCCTTCATGGTTGAGTGCAATAATATAGTAATAGATTCTGGGTTCAAGGCCCATGAACTCTGACTCCAGATTTACCAATTACTGTGCTCAAACCTACGAATTACCAAGCATTAAAACAATTTGATTATTTGTATATTGTGATAATGTATTAACAATTCAACAGATAAATATTTTGGATAAAGGGTCTCTACCAAAAACCCATCACATCTATTTATCATTACACAATTTTTTCAATTTTTTTTATTGCAGTCTTGCAACATCTGAATTCAGAAGACCAGATTAATCACATCAATTTTAATGTATAGACAGTTTTATAAGATGCCAGCTAGCAGGCTTAATAAATCATATCCTGTGCTTTGGATCTTGAAACAGTGCACTGGAACTTTAGGATCTAACATCTTTCTTCTAGTAGCCATTATTTACCCCCTACTATAATATCAAGCTATCAAACTGAAAAAACACATAAATGTTTTCAGTATAAACCAATTTGCTTGTGTAGCTATGTAGATCTAAAACCAAACCAGTATTTATATATTACAGTGTCCTTAGATTTTTAATAACTATAGGCACTTCTATCCTGTTGCCATAAATTGATAATAAACTAAATACCACATGACTTTAACACATGACTTCCATCATACATATTATGTTCTAGCAGAATGCTTTTTTACCATCTCTGCCACTTACTTCTAAAACTTACAATAAATATCACATAGAAGTGATAAAAAAACATGCTGCTAAATAAGCACTATATAAGCGGGAATCATGTTATAGAGCCGTGATATAAATATAAATAGCAGCGCCAAATTTTTATTAATCAAAGTATGACTCTACCAGATAATATTGATTCCTCGATCCAACTCAGTTCCACGCAAATTGTAAATAACTTTCCACGTTATAAATTTAAATGTTTTTTTTATTTATTAAGTACGTGAAATAAAGCGTGTGTGTGTACGTGCGCGCATGCTCGTGTGTGTGTGTGTTTACATATTCTTTAATTTTATTCATTAATTTATAAATTATGCACGCACTCATACATATATATACTTTATATAATTGTTTAACAAAAACTAGTAAAAAATATATTATTAATATTTTTTTTACGCTTTAAAAATAGTTTGGCGATCAATAACAGCAGAGTGTTTTCTTAAATTCTCCCCAGCTTTGGCAGACAAGAGGCCCAAGCTATTAAAGCTAACGTAGTGCAAACGGCTGATAATAAAATCAAGATGTCAGTGATATGGTTTAATAACAAATTTGATATTTTATTGTGAAGAATTTCTTACGTTTACATTTTTATTTATTTATTTTAGATAGGCGTTGAATGCTGTGGCCTTTTTAAAAAAATATATATAGATTAGAAATAACAACACCAGCAGATTAAATCTAAAAAAAAAACTTTAATAAAAAGACATTTGCATATTTATACAAACTCCGAAGTTATGTTGACGTCATAAATAGCAACTAAAACTAAGATAAATATTATTATTATTTAAAAAAGACGGAGCTATCATAGATAAATGTGTAATATTTCTACTCATTATTACCTTTAATACAAAAGCTAGTTGGTTAGAACATCACCTTTTAAATTCACGAATTTAAAGGCGCAGGTTCGATTCCCGAGCTAGCAGTCACTGCATAAAAAACATTCTTTGAAAGAAGAGCGCCTATTGGCTGCAGAATGGGAGTTTGCTATCTAACTGAAAGGAGACCCTTTAATACCTGCCTAGAAGAGGATTAAAGGAACCGAGCAGAGCAAATTTCCAAGTGTCCACTCCATACGTTCTCGTCGTTGCGGCTGTTATTACTATGTCATGATTATTTATATAGCATACAAACTAAGTACTGTCATTCTTTGATAGACAAGTTGGTTGCAGAATGGAGTTTGCTAAAAACTGAAAGGAGACCCTTTGATTTCTCTTGGAGGCTTAAAGGAACCGAGCAGGGCACATGATTCATAGCTGCAGAATGGATTAAACTGAAAGGAGACCCTTTGATTCCTCATGGAGGCTTAAAGGAACCGAGTAGAGCAAACTTTGTTCTCATCATGTGATGATTATTCATATATAGTATACAAACATGGATGGGCTGCTCACCAACACGCATAGCAAATTAGCCAGCATGGTGAGTTGGATTTTTTGCCTCCGAGGTTAAAGAAACACCATGGTCTGTCTGTCTGTCTTCTCAGTTGTCTGATAAGGCAGAATAGAATGAATGTTTGTGTAAATGATAAATATTTTTTCCAATACATATATACAATTATGACAGACAAAAATAAATTATGGCCCTTATTTCCAGGAGGCTGTAAAGTCACTAACCAAGGCAGCAGTTGGTGGTCAAAGGAGGAGGGTGCTAAGAGAATCCCCTGATTGCATATATAGTGTGCCATTTGATGATTACTTTTTATTTAGGTACCTACAATTGCAGATTACTTTCAAGTGAAGGAAGATTGCAAAAATTAGAAAACTGTCTTATATTAAATGGGACATTATTGGACTGTATGAAGTTAGAAGAAAACGTGAAGAGACACAATAAAGGCACAACTCTTGGAAATACAAGTGGAGTAGGATTCATTATAAATAAAAGGTGAAAAAATAACATTGTGATGGTGTATCGGACAGAGTGGCGAGATTATACAACTCGATAGCAGATACCAAATGCAGATATTCAAGATCATGCCCCAACAAGTTTTCATAGTGACGATGTAGTAGAAGATTTTTATATGGATGTACAAAAGGCTTTTTATCAGAGTAAACAACATTTTAAATTTGTTATGGGACACTTTAATGCTAGCATTGGTAAACAAATGAAAGATGAAAGTGCTGTAGGTAATTTTGGTTACGGTAATAGAAATGTGAAAGAACATAGTCTTGTGGAGTTTGCAGAAAAAGGAAAACTTTATATTATGAATTCTTTTTGTGAGAAAAATGTTAAAAGGAAATGGGCATGGAATCATCCAAATTAAGGTACACCAAAATTGGATTATATTTTGACTAACAGGAAATACATATTTCAAGATTGTAATGTTCTTAATAAATTTAACACAGGAAGTGATCATCGACTAATAAGATGTAAGATATGTGTTAATGCAAAACTAGAGAGACAAGAAAAATAATATTTACAGTTGATATTCCTAATCCTCTGAAATATTCTAATGAATTTAAATTCGAACTTACAAATCGGTTTCAAGTATTAGTAGATTTTGAACATGATTCAGAATTGAATGAAATTAATATGAAAATAACTGATACACTTTTAAAAACTGCAACAAAGATAGCTGGTAGAAAAAAGCAGCAATTGACCAATAAAATTTCTACTGAGACTAGGAAATTTATCAAAAAAAGAAGGAATAGGAAGATATACAAAAATGATGCATTAAAAAGGATAAAATATCTCGAATTTTGTAAAATGGTGTGGAAAAGAGTTGAAAATGATATAAGAAATTATAACTGTGAACTAGCAAGGAAAGCTGTAGAAGAAAATAAAAGTCTTAAGAATGTAAAACAACTTTTGGTATTGGTAGGAAATTTATATCGGCAATAAAAAAAAAGATGGAATTATTATTAAAACGAGAGATGACATCATGAAATGGTTAGAAGACTTTTATCAAGAATTATAAAGTAATAAAAGACAAATACCTTTTATATCTATTGCATCTTCCAAATTTTCCAGAATTTTACATGAAGAAGTGAGGCATGCAATTAAATTTATGAAGAAAGGAAATTCTCCAGGTAATGATGGTATTATAACTGATATATTAAAAGAAGCAGGTGAAGAAATAGAATTTTTTTAACAAAGTTATATACCAAATGTCTAAATGATGAAGTCGTACCGGATGTTTGGAAGAATGCAGTAATAATATTAATATTTAAAAAAAGATATTAAAAATTATAGACTTATCAGCCTTTTATCAGTTTTATACAAAATATTTACCAAGATAATTACAACTCATCTACAGAGAACATTGGATTACCATCAACCAAAAGAATAAGCTGGATTTAGAGATGGTTGTGGTACAGTGGATCATATCCAGGTATTGAGAGAAGTTATAGAAATCACAAATGAATATGAGTTGCCATTGTATTTTGGATTTGTAGATTATGTAAAGGCATTAGATTCTATAAACATTTCTTTTGTGATTAAAGGATTGGATCATCAAGGTATAGATCCAGAATATTGTCATATTTTAAAAAATATTTATAAAAATGCAACGGCAGCAATTAGATTACATAATGATACTGGCAAAGTCAACATTGAGAAGGGTGTAAGACAGGGTGACTCCATATCTCCAAAACCTTTTACAGTAGGGCTGCAAGAAGTATTTTGTGGATTAAAATGGGAAACTAAAGGAGTGAATGTAAATGGAGATTATTTAAGTCATTTAGATTTTGCAGATGATGTAGTTGTTTTTGCAAATAATGCTTCAGAGCTGCAGGGAATGTTACAGGAGTTATCAGATGAAAGTAGGAAAATAGGACTAAAGATAAATGTTAAAAAGACTAAAGTAATGTTTAATCAATTTGCGCAATATATGAAAATAAAGATTGATTATAATGAATTAAAAGAAGTTAACATGAACAAATACTTTGGTCAGATTATTAATACAGATAGAACCATAATGGATGAAATTGATCATAGAATTAAATTTGGTTGGAGTGCTTTTGTTAGAAATAACTTGATACTAAAAAAAATATGCTTATGTGTTTGAAAAGAAAGGTTTTTAACAAATGTGTTTTACCAGTTCTTATGGATCTGAGACTTGGATACTTAATAGAAGAGCAATACAGAGACTTTAGAGCACTCAAAGAAGTTTGGAGAGTTGCATGTTGGGAGTAACAAAAAGAGATTGAAAACACAATGTATGGGTAAGAAAACAACATGACCTTATTGAAAGAATTAAAAGATTGAAGTGAAATTGGGCTGGACATATTGCTAGAAGAGATGTTAATAGATGGACAATTGGCATCTTAAACTGGATTCCAAGAGATTGTATAAGACCGAGAATGAGACCACATGTGAGATGGATGGATTAAATAAGAAAGTGTGCTGCAGTGATGTGGAGAAAAGAAGCTAAAGATTGGAGAAGATGGATTGAACATGAAGAGACCTTCATCCTGCAGTGGATTGATAATGGTTGGTGATGATGATGAACAACTCTATTAACAATAAGTTATAATCATGTTAACAGTAAAATTTAAAATATAATATTTGAAAATTAATGTTAGTCTAGGGAAATTTAAAGATAATTAACAGGTGATTGTGTACATGGTAAAGTGACTATATACTACTTATTTTTAATTGACAAATTTATAATGGTCACAAATAACAATCAACTTGAACATTCATAAAAAAACAATCTCTATGCAGATTAAATTATATTTCCTAACTTCTATTCCCTTCCACTTAATACTATTATTAAATTGACAAAATAAATAATCCGCTTGGACTTTGGATGAGAAATGACAAGCAACAAAATCATTAACAACAACAATAACTTTAATTAACAAATACAGTTATATAATAATAAAAAATGTATTACATATTTACACTTAAAAATTATATGATGAGCATGTGAGAGAGAAAAAAATCTTTGAGGCTTTATCATAATTCACTGAGAAAAGCAAATAGAAAGTTCATTTGATTACCTTAATATTTTTGTGAGCTTGTATATTTTTGCATTCATAAAATTTGAATAATGCCCATTAAAGTCATTAATTTTAAATGACTGCTAGCAATACTAATGTTTAACTTCTTTTGATTTAATCCAAGGTAGTTTTCCTATGAGAATGTTATTGTAGTTTTTCTATGAAATTTGAAATAAGATTTACAAAATTATTATAGAAATACATTTCTCTTTTATAGTGCATTATATGCATGTTCCTAATATTAGATGTGTTATGGATTTTTTAGCTTTAAAGAATAGTTGATAGACCAGCAGGATCAAAACAAATTTTTAAGCATTTCATTGCTTACAGCTCTATATTTAACTACAATGGTCGAAAGGTCAGGGAAAACATTCTTTTACTCCATAAAATGCATGATATTTCCTTAAATAATAATTATTTTTACTGACATCTAATCAGTAAGTGACACGATGAAGCAGTAAAAGTAAAATCCCACCTTTTTTGAGAAATGTTGACAACATTAAAAGCTTCAGATGGTTTTCATAGCAACATTTTTTTTATTTAAAATAATATTATTTATTTAAGAAAATGATAATACATTTTACTTTTCACATGTTATCATATTCAAAACATTTAAAAATTTTTCAAATGACATAATATTTTGTAATATATAGTAAAGAAAAATATTCACATAAAAGCAAAATCTGTAAATTCAGATATGAGGGCTGCAATATGTATATAATGAATAGAAATGAGATAATATCCATTAAATAGAGATAAACTTTAACCTTTGATGTAATCAAGAAATTATCAATCACTACTAATTGATAATTTCTTCATAACATAAAAGGTTAAAGTTTAACTCTATTTAATAGATGTTATCTCCTCATTTCTACTCATTATTATAATAACAATCCATAGGAACATTTAAATTCTCTCTCAATATATTCATTTAAATATTTATGTATTCAATTTTACTGTTTTTTATACATAATCATTTTATTAAAATAATTCATCTATTTTCTATACATATGAAAATTTATAATTTTACTTAAAAAATAAAAAAATTTATATTATATGAAAAGTAACAGTATAATTAACTCTCAATCTATTGATATGCATATAGCTCTTTTTAATATTCATTATTTGTTTTACTTATTTCTGAATTTAGAACTATAAAAATATATATTATATAACTAAGTATTTATTGTTTACTGAACTGTCATTTTTTAATATCTGTTAAAAAAGTTTTTTGTTTTAAATTTGAATTAATATTTAAAAAATAAATAATAATCCAATCTTCTTTTTTCTACAAAAATGCTTCTGTATTTCTGAATTCCAGGTTGGTACCAGGAAGAAATGTGGGAAGTTCACATTTGTGCTAATAATGGCTAAAGGGAATTATCTTAGAAAAATGAATTGTGATGTAATTTGCTATTTAAAATTAGGTTTTAAATAAAATTAAAACTTTAATTGGGTGTACCAGTTGATAAAATTTTAAGTTATGCAGTAGTGGAAGAGGAAGATAGAAAAACTTCGGGGAATGTTGGTATGAGAGCAAAATTAATAGGAAAGCTATAGCAGGTGTTATTCATTGGTTTTCTAAATTATTATCTACTCCAATCTAAGTTTTAACTTGTATATGTGGGTGTATATTCATTTTACATCATTTCACATTTTGTTCTTATATATAATTACTTATAGTGTCCAAGTTGTAGTGGTAAAATTTACACGCACACATATATAATACACATATATAATTGATTAGAATGATTTTTTTTATATATATTTTATTTATTATTTACTAATTATATATTACTTAACATATTACATTTAAAATTGTAAAGATTATCTGTATATTTATAAGTAAGAAAATTCTGGCGTATTGCCAAGAGAATAATAATAAAAAAAGAAGGCATGAGAGGGTGTTGACGAGAGATTCTAAAAAGGAAAGGTAGAAAAAAAAAGAATTACAGAAAATAGAGTAAGTTTTCTTTAAAGAAAATAGTAATATAAGTGAAACAACATTGTAAGATTTTACTACTGTTTCTGTGGATGGTTTTTACTCTCATACTTATTGCAAGAATAATATACATGGAAGAATAAACTCTTAAGGTTCCCAGCTCTGGCTTCTTTATCAACCGATGATTTGAGTTTGCTATATTTAAAATGCTTTATACCACATAAGGTTATCAATTATAATTTATTTAACATATTTGTTATAAATCAATAATATTTGAATTATAAAAAAAATTATTGGAAATGAAGATGATTAAGAAAAACTATATTCAACGCTATTGCGAAATGCTTTCTATACTTTTAGTTTTAAAAAGGTTACTCTTTATATTACACAGAGTAAAATTAAAAAGAATGAAATTTACCCAATTTAACTTGTTTTCCTAATAGAATAGTTATATACTAAAGAATTTATTATTCATATATATACATAAAACGAATAATGAAATGCATCACTTAATGCTATTTAGTAATTGGTTATAACAACGTACACTGTCATGGATGGATCGTTAACAATGGAAATAAAAAAATTATATTAAGCATTAAAAATTAAAGGAATAAAATCATAAATCTTTACCAGGATTATATTATCAATCGGAAATTTTGTTTCTAGTGATTAACAGAATAATTCCATTATATACCAATGTTGTTTCTTATATTTACTAGAATATTTTAAAGTATCAGAAACTATTGCAACTCTTTCTGGATTATACTTCAACTGATAGGAGCAACATTTTTTTTATATAATTCACTGTTATTATCAGAAGCAGCGTATACTTTCGTTAAAATTTGAAAATTTAAATTTTCAAGTTTAAAACAATTCAACATGGTTAAATGTTGATAAGTATTTTTTTTTGTTTATACTAGAAATGTAATTTTTATAATTTTTTTAAAGCTAATGTAACTGGTTGTTATTATAATAAGACAATATATTGTCTTACATGATTTAGAAATCATATTATACATAATCTTATATTCGAGTGTGTGTGCACTGTTATAAATTATTATTATTATTATTATTATTGTTTCGAAAATTATATTTTATTTTATTTCAATTGTTTCATAAATAAGTTAATAAAATTATGATTTATAAATGCATTATATTTATAACGTTATAAAGGCACACATATTCGAAAATATAGTTAATAAAGAAATAGTGAAGAAAACTATTATTAAAGTTATTGGTTACAAATAAATATTAAATCCTATAACATATCATATTACTATCCTATTCCTTTCATTTTTAACAATTCATCTTTCAGTATAAATGAAATATTAGCTTGAGAGAAGTATACTTTGTCTAAGTAAGAAGAGAAGCATTGTAGTTACTAGCAAGGTGTATAAAATAATATATATTTATATATTTTTTGTTATTTTATCTTTTATTTTCAATAAATCTTTTATTGAATTAATATCCCATATGAGTTGTTTTATTATATGCATTCAATTGTCCATTTCCACACACACATTTGATCAAAATAATATAGCTATAGGATATAATTAAATTCATGTTACAGAATTGTTATCTATAAATGTTCTATTACCCTTATTTGCATCCTACATGATTACCATATCCTACAACCTCAACTGTGCTAAACCATAGAGTAATTACAGCATAAGAATCTTATAAATAAGTAAAAAGGCAATTACAGTTATAAATTTATTCTATCTTGTATAGAATTGGCGCCTGGGCATTTATTATACATAAAGTGAAATAAGTGAAGAATGCAGAGGTTACAGGGTGGATAAATGAATGCCCAACTGGGGCATGATATATATTGTCATATACCTGAGATGAGAAGTCAGAATGAACTCAAGTCCTATTGGATTATTGCACAACTCATAATTTGAATTTGTAAGCATTAAATTCAACCATAGTATGTGAATGGCATGACAACTAGGGTTCAATATAAGCCAATTAGGGCTTGAAATACACCACATACCTGAGAGATGTGTGGTATATATATATATATATATATATTGATGTCAGATGTATAGTTTTTTAAAAAAAATTTGTGTGTAATTATTTTGCTTGTCAATGAAATATAGTGTTGCAGCTAGATGGGCATAGAATTATTGATGGTGTTGAATTATAGAGTAATAATTTTGTTCATATTTGGAAAATTTATGTTGTAGAAAGTCTATAATTTTAAAGGTTAGATTGGATATTTGATTGTTGGAGTTTTGGTTGGTTCTATTGCAAGTTTTGGTGATGGATGGGGAGTTTTTGTCATTGTCTTGAGGATGTGATGTATTCATGCCACTTGTGACTGAATGATCTCATTCACTGCTCCAACCCATATATATATATATATATATATATATAATATTTGCCCCTAAGACTCCCAAAGATTAGCAAGGCAATATTTTATAAATAATAGCCCCTAAGATGTGGATGTAAGCAGGGCAGTGCGCTAGTGTTTGCAGTAAACTATTATGGGTTGTAGTAGCTTAGAGTGACTAAAATGGGGTGATCATCTGACTGTTCATGGAACATTGTCTGCTTTAAGAGCAGTGATTGAATTATTTTATCTATCTCAAGATTGCGAATTGCTAATCATTCTTTTGACTGTCAGTATCTGTCAGATCTTTAGAGGAATGGATTATTATATAACCTGAGTATATAGCTCCTTCTTAAAGGGCTAGTTTCTATATTCTTATGCAAAGGTTAGTGTCTTCCTTATTTAATTATAAATTGTATATCAGCTATCACAGTAAATGCATGCCATCATTAATTTTATTTGGTTATAAAATTCATTTTTTTATATGGTTATAAATGCTGGTTATAATGTTTGAATGCACCCAACACAGCATAAAGATAGGTAAACATGTTTGAATTATTTTGTCTTTATCAATAATTTAAATTGGTGTAATTTGCAATATAACTACAGTGGATCATGCAAAATTTAGTTTATAATCCCAACTATGTTTGGATCGGTGTTATCTGATTAAAATTCAATGTCTTCTTGTCTATGTGTGTGTGGAAAATCAAACGTTATATGGGAAAATAAAATTGAATAAATTGTAGAAATTATATGTGGTTTTGAGTAATGATGGTGAATTTGAATTGTTGATTTGGCTGGTGAACCTTATTTTTTTTGAGTAATATTAATAAAAATTTTAAAATATTATATAATGGAAGAGTTTAACTTATATGATAGTTTGGGTGGGTCTCAAGAGACACTATCTCCAGACATTGTTGCATTGTCTCTTGGCCTTGAATCAGGAAATGAAGCTATAGATATGTCATATGGAGAATCTAATAGGATCAGAAATACTCTCCCTAAATTTATAGATGGTGGCATGTCGATGTGGATCAAAGATATAACAGAATTAAAATCAGAATTAAAAGAACTAAAGTCAAAAATGATATCAGGTCAAGCAGAACTAAAGTCAGAAATAATATCAAATCAAGATAAATCAGAGGAGATGATGGCTGAAATAAAATCAGAAGTGTTGGAAATGAAGTCAGAAATGGTAGAAATAAGAGATAGTACAGTTAGGCAGATGCAGGTTTTGGAGGAGAAAATAGAAAGTCAGGTATCAGAGATGAAGGAGATCAAAGACATTATTAAAGATCAAGTATCTATGTTAGAAACTGTAGAGATAAATGTCTATAATCAGTTACAGCAAATTAGACTAGGTAATAAAGAATTAATGTTGCAACTTAAGGGGAAGATCAAAGAGAGTTTTAGTAGAATAGAGATGATAATAAAAGGTAGAAGACAAAAATACCAAATGTTGTATGGTCAATACATTAGTGAGCATACAGTTGAGGTCAAACAGAAGTTTGAGTCATTTGAAGAAGAACTGGGAAATTCCAAAAGAAATTTAATAAAGTACCAGATTAAAATAAATGATAGTACTTTAAGAATAAGTAGTCAAGGTAATAAATGTCAAAATAAAATAAGATCTTTAAAATCACAGTTAAAAAATTAAAAGTTGGATCAAGGTAGGGTTGGTCAGGGTGGGAATGACCAGGTTATGAAGATTAATAAGAATATTAGTTTAGCCAAGGAAGAACTAAAGGCATACAAAGAACTTAGAGAAATAGTTAATCAAGACTCAGAATTAGATAAGAATGGAGTTGTTTGACATGCTCAAAGATTTCAAGAAGAATCTTGATAAAGAGAAAGAAGTTAGTAAATTAATGAACACAGAAATAATTGCTTTAGACATGAAGTGTTTAGAAATTTTGAAGAACAAATTATGGAAAGTTATTGATATTTCAGGAAATAAATTCAAAAATAAAAGTAGAAGCATAGCTTCTGAATGTATTTGTAATTACTTAAATTGGAACATGAGGATGAGTATTCACAGAAAAATACTGCATGGAGGTATCGTATGTATAGTATCTAATATAGAGCATATTATAAAAGATGTTATTCATCCTAAACAAGTTGATAAGATGAAGGTCAAATGTAAAATGAAGGTTATGAAGGAATTTGGTGTAAATTTTTTCAATAAAGCTATTAGCCCAGAAAGAGAAATTGGAAAGGCTAAGATCAAACTCAAAAGAGTAAAGGAAGAATTATTTAATATAAATCATCTTAAGAAAGTGAAGAATAAAGTAAGATATATTAAAAAGACTAGAGTTAAATCCAATAAAGTGAAAATGAAATCTTGTAGAGAAAAACTTGTCAGAAAAAAAAAGATAAAGAATATAAACACAAGATTTAAAGTTACTTATAATGCTCACAGTTTGATTCCAAGTCCTGGAAAACATGATTAATAAGATATATATATATATATTGTTCAATATAGAATTTATTTTTTTTGCTTATTTACTGTTGCTAAAATATAATATAAATGTGTTTGTAAAAGCCTTAAATGTTTTATTGTTTTTATGTTTGTTCTACAAGTGTAATTTTAAACTAACCTTAATGTGAAATTTGCTGGGCTATTAATATTTATTGTTGTTTATCCAATTCATTTTTTTTTCATAAGGAGGGAGGACTGTGACCTTCCAGGTTGGCACCAGAAAGAAATGTGGGAAGGTCACATTTGTGCTAATAATGGCTAAAGAGAATTATCTTAGAAAAATGAATTGTGATGTAATTTGCTATTTAAAATTAGGTTTTAAATAAAATTAAAACTTTAATTGGGTGTACTGGTTGATAAAATTTTAAGTTATATGTCCAGTAGTGGAAGAGAAAGATAGAAAAACATCAGGGAATGTTGGTATGTGAGCAAAATTAATAGGAAAGCTATAGCAGGTGTTATTCATTGGTTTTCTAAATTATTATCTACTCCAATCTAAGATTTAACTTGTATATGTGAGTGTATGTTCATTTTACATCATTTCACACTTTGTTCTTCATATATATAATTACTTATAGTGTCCAAGTTGTAGTGGTAAAATTTACATAATTGATTAGAATGACTTTTTTTAATATTTTATTTATTATTTACTAATTATGTATTACTTAACATATTACATTTAAAATTGTACAGATTATCTGTATATTAATAAGTAAGAAAATTCTGGCATATTGCCAAGAGAATAATAATAAAAAAGAGGGCATGAGAGAGTGTTGACGAGAGATTCTAAAAAGGAAAGGTAGAAAAGAAAAAGAATTACAGAAAATAGAATAAGTTTTCTTTAAAAGAAATAGTAATATAAGTGAAACAACATCGTAAGATTTTACTACTGTTTCTGTGGATGGTTTTTACTCTCATACTTATTGCAAGAATAATATACATGGAAGAATAAACTCTTAAGGTTCCCAGCTCTGACTTCTTTATCAACCGACAATTTGAGTTTGCTATATTTAAAATGCTTGAATACCACATAAGATTATCAATTATAATTTATTTAACATATTTGTTATAAATCAATAATACTTGAATTATAAAAAAATTATTAGAAATGAAGATGATTAAGAAAAACTATATTCAACACTATTGTGAAATGCTTTCTGTATTTTTAGTTTTAAAAAGGTTACTTTTTATATTACACAGAGTAAAATTAAAAAGAATGACTTCATCCAATTTAACTTGTTTTCCTAATAGAATAGTTATATACTAAAGAATTTATTATTCATATATATACATAAAACGAATAATGAAATGCATCACTTAATGCTATTTAGTAATTGGTTATAACAACGTACACTGTCATGGATGGATCGTTAACAATGGAAATAAAAAAATTATATTAAGCATTAAAAATTAAAGGAATAAAATCATAAATCTTTACCAGGATTATATTATCAATCGGAAATTTTGTTTCTAGTGATTAACAGAATAATTCCATTATATACCAATGTTGTTTCTTATATTTACTAGAATATTTTAAAGTATCAGAAACTATCGCAACTCTTTCTGGATTATACTTCAACTGATAGGAACAACATTTTTTTATAGTTCACTGTTATTATCAGAAGCAGCGTATACTTTTGTTAAAATTTGCAAATTTCAAATTTTTAAGTTTAAAACAATTCAACATCAAATGATTAAATGTTGATAAGTATATATTATTTTTGTTTATACTAGAAATGTAATGTTTACAATTTTTTTAAAGCTAATGTAACTGGTTATTATTATAATAAGACAATTTATAGTCTTACATGATTTAGAAATCATACTATACATAATCTTATATTCGAGTGTGTGTGCACTGTTTTAAATTATTATTATTATTATTATTGTTTCCAAAATTATATTTTATTTTATTTCAATTGTTTTGTAAATAAGTTAATAAAATTATGATTTATAAATGCATTGTATTTATAACGTTATAAAGGCACACATATTCGAAAATATAGTTAATAAAGAAATAGTGAAGAAAACTATTATTAAAGTTATTGGTTACAAATAAATATTAAATCCTATAACATAACATATTAATATCCTATTCCTTTCATTTTTAACAATTCATCTTTTAGTATAAATGAAATATTAACTTGAGAGAAGTATACTTTGTCTAAGTAAAAAGAAAAGTATAATAGTTACTAGCAAGGTGTATAAAATAATATATATTTATATATTTTGTTATTTTATCTTTTATTTTCAATAAATGTTTTATTGATTTAATATTCCATATTAGTTGTTTTATTATATGCATTCAATTGTCCATTTCCACACACACATTTGATCAAAATAATATAGCTATAGAATATAATTAAATTCATGTTACAGAATTGTTATCTATAAATGTTCTATTACCCTTATTTGCATCCTATATGAATGCCATATCCTATCAACCTCAACTGAGCTAAGCCATAGAGTAATTACAGCATAAGAATCTTATAAATAAGTAAAAAGGCAATTACAGTTATAAATTTATTCTATCTTGTATAGAATTGGCGCCTGGGCATTTATTATACATAAAGTGAAATAAGTGAAGAATGCAGAGGTTACAGGGTGGATAAATGAATGCCCAACTGGGGCATGATATATATTGTCATATACCTGAGATGAGAAGTCAGAATGAACTCAAGTCCTATTGGATTATTGCACAACTCATAATTTGAATTTGTAAGCATTAAATTCAACCATAGTATGTGAATGGCATGCCAACTAGGGTTCAATATAAGCCAATTAGGGCTTGAAATACACCACATACCTGAGAGATGTGCGGTATATATATATATATATATATATATTGATGTCAGATGTATAGTTTTTTAAAAAAAATTTGTGTGTAATTATTTTGCTTGTCAATGAAATATAGTGTTGCAGCTAGATGGGCATAGAATTATTGATGGTGTTGAATTATAGAGTAATAATTTTGTTCATATTTGGAAAATTTATGTTGTAGAAAGTCTATAATTTTAAAGGTTAGATTGGATATTTGATTGTTGGAGTTTTGGTTGGTTCTATTGCAAGTTTTGGTGATGGATGGGGAGTTTTTGCGTGAGGTGTGTTCGCTTGTGCGGTCTTCCGAACCCAAAAATATAATATATATATATATATATATATATATATATATATATATATATATATATTATTGACCAAAATAAGTACAAAAAAGATTACCTTCTGGCCATGAGATTAATTCAAAATATAACCTTCAAGTTGGGGAATTGTTAATACAGTTTTATGAATCAGAGTGAGTACCTAGTATTCAATAAAATATAACCGGTATACAAACAGTAATCTTACCCCTTTCTTTCTGGTTTGTGTTAAGTGCTGTTTAAACAAATACTAGTGATGGTCGCGGCGCCCTAGTTATCTGATCTAGACACGTTATATCTGATAACCTTTACATGTACCGGTTTGTCCCTTCTGGTCTTTTTTTAATAAATGGAAGTTTGCTTTGAGCTATCACATGCCTAATATTTAGGTAAAGTAAATCTATAAACAAGGTCGCTAATCTTTCTCAGTCTTAACATAAATGTGTTTCAACATTTATAAGTTCACTAGCTCAGTTATATATAACTAATTTAGGATGCATTCACTCATCGATAAATAGATGATGGGATGTGGTTATAATAATACTAAGAAATCACTAAATATTATAAAATCATATTTATTTAGGCCTTTAAACGTTAAACCTATTAATTAAAATGTTGATGACATGATGATGGATATAAGATAATGACAAGGTTCAACTACAGCTCTAGGACTAAGCCTAAACATAAAACTAAATTTTATAAAGAAATGCATAATTATTGCTAATTTTAGCATACTTACTTATATCTTAAATAACTATATTCAACCATTGATGATGATGAATAATCACACTTAACAAAGACTACACTTAATGAAATATATCCTCGTTTAATAAAACAAACTAATATTTATTACTACTTTCTAACGTATACATAAAAATTTCAGATAAATATGAAAATTGACAAATAATAATAATAATTGATTATATAATAATCCTCAGTTAATTTTAAGTTCTTCCCCTTTCCCTTCAAATGTATTTTGTATAAGTTGGCTCCATTGCCATGATTTTCACCCAGAGAAAAGTATTTAAAAAAATTATTATCGCTCTGGCATACTATTTAGAATCCCACATGTAAATAGAATATAAATAGAAATGTAGTAAAATTGAAAGAGCAAGTTTTAGAAAAAGTTTTAAATTATTTTCTCCCCCTCCCTTCCAAGCGTGAAATCTATACTTAACGAAACAAAATAATCTAATATTCTAACACTACTTGTTACTCCACATTCAATGCAATTATACACATATAAAATATCTTATGTATGTGCGTGTTTTATCCCATGAAAAAACTATTATTTAAAAAAAATAATAATATATAGTTAAAACTAAAATATAATACCATAAAAAAAAAAAAAAAATTGTTTTACATATTAATATTGTAAAATTAATAAAAATCTTTTTATACATCAAGTCTTTTGAAGCAAGTTATTATTAGTAAGCTCTGTTTTAATCGATCTGAATAGTCTTTAAAAGTTCTTTAAATAAAAATATACCCTATTGTAAAATGTTTATTAAGACTGATATCATAAAGAAAATAGATATAAAAAGTCTATTACCTTTTTGTTTGTGGTGAATTTTCAGGGTTCAAACTTGTCTATATTTCGCAGCTACTATGTGGGAACATCTCTTTCTTGAGGTGGATAACTATTTGATGATGATGCTCTATTGAGGTTATTTGCTTTAGTGGACAATTTGGAAATCATTATAGTAAATTTTTTCTCTTCTTGTCAAGCGTGGATGAAATACAGGTTGTTTTCCTTTATAAATTTTCTTGGTTTAAAATCAGTTGTTGGAACAATTAATTGGACTTGATGATTAATATTTATCAGTAGATTATTCTCTTCTTTGAATGCAGGTGATGCTTTCTTCCTTCTATTAAAAACTCTTATTTATCTGGTCAGTTGAAAGGTGAGAATATTATTTTAGACATCTTTCTTTCCTATGTGATGTGCAGCCTCCCCAGTGGTCTGGCAAATGGAATATACATATAATTTTTCTAGCCCGCCATCTCTTATATTTTCAACGTTCAATATTATAGTTTAATATCTGAATCCATCACAATAATCTAAGACGCTTTTATATCCAATTTTTAGCTAACTTAACCAATCAGAGATAGCTCCTTGTATTTTTGGACAAATTTGTTTTAATTAGATCTCTAATTTATTTTCAACCAAAGTATTTTTCAACTGAAAAGTTTAATCCTTTTTCAGACACTTTTGTTTTAAAAAAAAATAGACTCAATTCTTATTTCCTTTCTTTGTTTTTTTTCTTTTAATCCAGGTAACCTTCAAATCTTTAGCTTCCTTCTTTAGATCTTGATAAGAAATTCAAATTATATTCTGACTCATCATAAGCTTCAAAGTAAAATCATTTACAAAATTTACTAAGTCGATATCTGATTAAACAGATTTCTCTTTTAAAAAAAATTGTCAAAAAAATAATTTAAAGATTTAATACTTCCTTTTCTTTCAATATTTAGGAAATGTAAAATTTTGTGTGTAATGTACCATCCTCATTCTTTAATCATTCATGAACAACCTAAATAATGTGATTGCTAGCTTAGGAATTATAACAATTATTTATTAAATCTGTAACTTTTAAATCCCACTTATAATTAAAGAAAAGAAATAAAGATAGAATAAAATGTTAGAATTGATAAGATAGTTAGTTTTAAGAAATTAAAATGTTTAATATTTGAAATATAAAATAATTAAATAATTTACCTACATTGCTATATGTATGTATTATAACTTTGCTTTTTAAAGAAAATTAAATATTAAATAGTTTAAATGTGTGTATTACCTTTCTATCAACAAAAGTAAACATGTAATTGTTGACCCATTCTTTCTCTGTTTAAAGCTTTTAGAACTGGACCTTGTAGGGTTTAAACTTGGATGCCCTAAACTTTTTATGGTTATATAAAATTGTGATGATGATTTTTGGTTTACCTTTTCTACATGCATTATATAAATTTATCTAGTGACTAAATTGTAATGGCACAATATATATATATATATATATATAATATTTGCCCCTAAGACTCCCAAAGATTAGCAAGGCAATATTTTATAAATAATAGCCCCTAAGATGTGGATGTAAGCAGGGCAGTGCGCTAGTGTTTGCAGTAAACTATTATGGGTTGTAGTAGCTTAGAGTGACTAAAATGGGGTGATCATCTGACTGTTCATGGAACATTGTCTGCTTTAAGAGCAGTGATTGAATTATTTTATCTATCTCAAGATTGTGAATTGCTAATCATTCTTTTGACTGTCAGTATCTGTCAGATCTTTAGAGGAATGGATTATTATATAACCTGAGTATATAGCTCCTTCTTAAAGGGCTAGTTTCTATATTCTTATGCAAAGGTTAGTGTCTTCCTTATTTAATTATAAATTGTATATCAGCTATCACAGTAAATGCATGCCATCATTAATTTTATTTGGTTATAAAATTCATTTTTTTATATGGTTATAAATGCTGGTTATAATGTTTGAATGCACCCAACACAGCATAAAGATAGGTAAACATGTTTGAATTATTTTGTCTTTATCAATAATTTAAATTGATGTAATTTGCAATATAACTACAGTGGATCATGCAAAATTTAGTTTATAATCCCAACTATGTTTGGATCGGTGTTATCTGATTAAAATTCAATGTCTTCTTGTCTATGTGTGTGTGGAAAATCAAACGTTATATGGGAAAATAAAATTGAATAAATTGTAGAAATTATATGTGGTTTTGAGTAATGATGGTGAATTTGAATTGTTGATTTGCTGGTGAACCTTATTTTTTTTGAGTAATATTAATAAAAATTTTAAAATATTATATAATGGAAGAGTTTAACTTATATGATAGTTTGGGTGGGTCTCAAGAGACACTATCTCCAGACATTGTTACATTGTCTCTTGGCCTTGAATCAGGAAATGAAGCTATAGATATGTCATATGGAGAATCTAATAGGATCAGAAATACTCTCCCTAAATTTATAGATGGTGGCATGTCGATGTGGATCAAAGATATAACAGAATTAAAATCAGAATTAAAAGAACTAGTCAAAAATGATATCAGGTCAAGAAGAACTAAAGTCAGAAATAATATCAAATCAAGATAAATCAGAGGAGATGATGGCTGAAATAAAATCAGAAGTGTTGGAAATGAAGTCAGAAATGGTAGAAATAAGAGCTAGTACAGTTAGGCAGATGGAGGTTTTGGAGGAGAAAATAGAAAGTCAGGTATCAGAGATGAAGGAGATCAAAGACATTATTAAAGATCAAGTATCTATGTTAGAAACTGTAGAAATAAATGTCTATAATCAGTTACAGAAAATTAGACTAGGTAATAAAGAATTAATGTTGCAACTTAAGGGGAAGATCAAAGAGAGTTTTAGTAGAATAGAGATGATAATAAAAGGTAGAAGACAAAAATACCAAATGTTGTATGGTCAATACATTAGTGAGCATACAGTTGAGGTCAAACAGAAGTTTGAGTCATTTGAAGAAGAACTGGGAAATTCCAAAAGAAATTTAATAAAGTACCAGATTAAAATAAATGATAGTACTTTAAGAATAAGTAGTCAAGGTAATAAATGTCAAAATAAAATAAGATCTTTAAAATCACAGTTAAAAAATTAAAAGTTGGATCAAGGTAAGGTTGGTCAGGATGGGAATGACCAGGTTATGAAGATTAATAAGAATATTAGTTTAGCCAAGGAAGAACTAAAGGCATACAAAGAACTTAGAGAAATAGTTAATCAAGACTCAGAATTAGATAAGAATGGAGTTGTTTGACATGCTCAAAGATTTCAAGAAGAATCTTGATAAAGAGAAAGAAGTTAGTAAATTAATGAACACAGAAATAATTGCTTTAGACATGAAGTGTTTAGAAATTTTGAAGAACAAATTATGGAAAGTTATTGATATTTCAGGAAATAAATTCAAAAATAAAAGTAGAAGCATAGCTTCTGAATGTATTTGTAATTACTTAAATTGGAACATGAGGATGAGTATTCACAGAAAAATACTGCATGGAGGTATCGTATGTATAGTATCTAACATAGAGCATATTATAAAAGATGTTATTCATCCTAAACAAGTTGATAAGATGAAGGTCAAATGTAAAATGAAGGTTATAAAGGAATTTGGTGTAAATTTTTTCAATAAAGCTATTAGCCCAGAAAGAGAAATTGGAAAGGCTAAGATCAAACTCAAAAGAGTAAAGGAAGAATTATTTAATATAAATCATCTTAAGAAAGTGAAGAATAAAGTAAGATATATTAAATAAACTAGAGTTAAATCCAATAAAGTGAAAATGAAATCTTGTAGAGAAAAACTTGTCAGAAAAAAAAAGATAAAGAATATAAACACAAGATTTAAAGTTACTTATAATGCTCACAGTTTGATTCCAAGTCCTGGAAAACATGATTAATAATATATATATATATTGTTCAATATAGAATTTTTTTTTTTGCCTATTTACTGTTGCTAAAATATAATATAAATGTGTTTGTAAAAGCCTTAAATGTTTTATTGTTTTTATGTTTGTTCTACAAGTGTAATTTTAAACTAACCTTAATGTGAAATTTGCTGGGCTATTAATATTTATTGTTTATCCAATTCATTTTTTTTCATAAGGAGGGAGGACTGTGACCTTCCAGGTTGGCACCAGAAAGAAATGTGGGAAGGTCACATTTGTGCTAATAATGGCTAAAGAGAATTATCTTAGAAAAATGAATTGTGATGTAATTTGCTATTTAAAATTAGGTTTTAAATAAAATTAAAACTTTAATTGGGTGTACTGGTTGATAAAATTTTAAGTTATATGTCCAGTAGTGGAAGAGAAAGATAGAAAAACATCAGGGAATGTTGGTATGTGAGCAAAATTAATAGGAAAGCTATAGCAGGTGTTATTCATTGGTTTTCTAAATTATTATCTACTCCAATCTAAGATTTAACTTGTATATGTGAGTGTATGTTCATTTTACATCATTTCACACTTTGTTCTTCATATATATAATTACTTATAGTGTCCAAGTTGTAGTGGTAAAATTTACATAATTGATTAGAATGACTTTTTTTAATATTTTATTTATTATTTACTAATTATGTATTACTTAACATATTACATTTAAAATTGTACAGATTATCTGTATATTAATAAGTAAGAAAATTCTGGCATATTGCCAAGAGAATAATAATAAAAAAGAGGGCATGAGAGAGTGTTGACGAGAGATTCTAAAAAGGAAAGGTAGAAAAGAAAAAGAATTACAGAAAATAGAATAAGTTTTCTTTAAAAGAAATAGTAATATAAGTGAAACAACATCGTAAGATTTTACTACTGTTTCTGTGGATGGTTTTTACTCTCATACTTATTGCAAGAATAATATACATGGAAGAATAAACTCTTAAGGTTCCCAGCTCTGACTTCTTTATCAACTGACAATTTGAGTTTGCTATATTTAAAATGCTTGAATACCACATAAGATTATCAATTATAATTTATTTAACATATTTGTTATAAATCAATAATACTTGAATTATAAAAAAATTATTAGAAATGAAGATGATTAAGAAAAACTATATTCAACGCTATTGTGAAACGCTTTCTGTATTTTTAGTTTTAAAAAGGTTACTTTTTATATTACACAGAGTAAAATTAAAAAGAATGACTTCATCCAATTTAACTTGTTTTCCTAATAGAATAGTTATATACTAAAGAATTTATTATTCATATATATACATAAAATGAATAATGAAATGCATCACTTAACGCTATTTAGTAATTGGTTATAACAACGTACACTGTCATGGATGGATCGTTAACAATGGAAATAAAAAATTATATTAAGCATTAAAAATTAAAGGAATAAAATCATAAACCTTTACCAGGATTATATTATCATATCAGAAATTTTGTTTCTAGTGATTAACAGAATAATTCCATTATATACCAATGTTGTTTCTTATATTTACTAGAATATTTTAAAGTATCAGAAACTATCGCAACTCTTTCTGGATTATACTTCAACTGATAGGAACAACATTTTTTTATAGTTCATTGTTATTATCAGAAGCAGCGTATACTTTTGTTAAAATTTCAAATTTCAAATTTTTAAGTTTAAAACAATTCAACATCAAATGATTAAATGTTGATAAGTATATATTATTTTTGTTTATACTAGAAATGTAATGTTTACAATTTTTTTTAAAGCTAATGTAACTGGTTATTATTATAATAAGACAATTTATAGTCTTACATGATTTAGAAATCATACTATACATAATCTTATATTCGAGTGTGTGTGCACTGTTTTAAATTATTATTATTATTATTGTTTCCAAAATTATATTTTATTTTATTTCAATTGTTTTGTAAATAAGTTAATAAAATTATGATTTATAAATGCATTGTATTTATAACGTTATAAAGGCACACATATTCGAAAATATAGTTAATAAAGAAATAGTGAAGAAAACTATTATTAAAGTTATTGGTTACAAATAAATATTAAATCCTATAACATAACATATTAATATCCTATTCCTTTCATTTTTAACAATTCATCTTTTAGTATAAATGAAATATTAACTTGAGAGAAGTATACTTTGTCTAAGTAAAAAGAATAGTATAATAGTTACTAGCAAGGTGTATAAAATAATATATATATATATATTGTTATTTTATCTTTTATTTTCAATAAATGTTTTATTGATTTAATATTCCATATTAGTTGTTTTATTATATGCATTCAATTGTCCATTTCCACACACACATTTGATCAAAATAATATAGCTATAGAATATAATTAAATTCATGTTACAGAATTGTTATCTATAAATGTTCTATTACCCTTATTTGCATCCTATATGAATGCCATATCCTATCACCTCAACTGAGCTAAGCCATAGAGTAATTACAGCATAAGAATCTTATAAATAAGTAAAAAGGCAATTAGTTATAAATTTATTCTATCTTGTATAGAATTGGCGCCTGGGCATTTATTATACATAAAGTGAAATAAGTGAAGAATGCAGAGGCTACAATATATATATATATATATGTATATATATTGTATATATGTATATATATTGTACCGGGTTCGAATATGTGTCCTCGAAACACAAGTCTCTTAGGCAGAGAAGAACATACTCGAAGATTATGTATGCCCAAACGATAGCTATAAAATATATAACTAGCATTACATTTCTAGGACATAACTTCTTCTCGACTGTTGAGTTCAACACCAAAGTTCAAAGCACTTTTTTGTTTCGTGTAAACACAGGCGCCAGCTATTTATTCTGAAAAGAATAAACAACGCACTTTGAACAATGGTCACTAACTCAATGCCTAAGTGTCCATGACTAGCTCAGTTATTTGTAGTCACTAACAGATTATACATAATTAATGGTGAAAAAATTAATAAAGGAATTGGTAGAAGGAATTGATAAAAAGAATTGACCGACAAATAAAGTTTAAGTTTTAAGACAATTTATTAACTAACATTAATTTACTAAATTTAAACATCTTTATAATTTTTTAACTAATATAACACACACACATTTTAAATTAACACACTATAATATATATCTTATGAAAAAGCATAAATAATGTTTGACGTTTATAAAATCATATAGCATTCACAAACATGCACATCAATAGTTCATTTTATGCATGATTATAGAGTTCAAATTACTTGTCTCTGGATGCTTTACAAATTAATGCAATGCAATGGCTATTATAGAAATAAGAATATGAAATATTATTACCTAGGATTTTGAATGTGGACATAGATTTAGAACTTTGTTTTCTTCTTGTTTGCTGCTTACATTATGAATACTTCCAGCCGGCTGGGACATTTCCTTGATGAGTTTCATTATTCTACATGATTTTTATTATTGGAGACAATTAGATATTGACAGAGATTCTTCAAGTTGTTACATTGGCATTATTTCACGGGCAGATTTTGCTGTTTTCATCAGACTTTAGGCTGTGGAGAGGCATGTATTTCCCAAAAACTGCTCAGCACTGCATTTTGTTTCTGGATACAATTAACTCAACTGATTGTCCTCTCTTGACTTAACTGACTCAATTAATTTCTGAACTCAACTGATTATCCAATAAAATTTTACTATTTATACCTGCGAAGTGTTTTTCTTTTCGACATCCTTTGGCAATATCTGTTGTCGAAATTCCTTTGATAATTCTTTGACAATGTGTTTTGGAAGATCATTTAATTAATAATAGCCATGCAGACATGTTGTTTTATATTTTAATTAATAGCCATCGCTGTGTTTTTAAATCTTTAACTTTCATTTATTTATAATAACATTTATTACGCATACATTTATTCTATTATTGACAATTGCACATATATATGCACATATATAACTAGTTTTAAGATTACTTTTCTTTAATTTGAATGAAAAGAGATTTGTATTTTTTTTAAACTTTAAATTATATTTCAACTAATAATAATGGACTCTACTCCCTTTTATAAAACTTTTAGTTTAACTTTTCTAACCAAACTCCCCCTCCCCCCTTTCAATCAATTATTTTCTAACTTTTATTTCAAAAACTAATGATAGAAAACTATTTGATTCTTATCTTTTTCAAAAACAAACTGTAATAAACTCTTCAACATTTATTTTTATGTTTTTCTTTTACGAAAGATTATTTTAATAATTTTTTTAGATAAATTAGTATGTGCCAATTTCAATATTGGTACAATATATATATATACATATATATATATATATATAGGTACAATATATATATATACATATATATATATATATATAGTTACCCAGTGCTTTTGGCACTTGGTTGTATTTAGCATTATTTGTGCATGAAATTAATGTTCTTCTTTAGAAAAGTAAAAAATAAAATCAACGTAATAATCTTTGGTTATTAAAGTGTGCTATTCATTTCCCTAGACATGGTTTGTGTGAATAAATAATATCATGGTTTTAAAAGAACATGAATAATTTACATAAGATATTGTTATAAGAGCATGTTAATATAATTTAAAACAAATACAATAAACTAGTTAATTTTTAAATGGGTATAGAAGAAAAGAAAAAAATAAATGTCAAATAAATAATGGTTGTCATCTGATCCTTCATGTCAGCCACCAGAGGCATGATTTCTAACTGAAAAACACATTAATATATAGTTCCCGGGATAGCGATTCTCTATTGATATTGACTTTTTTTTTGGTTTGTTTACAAAGTTTACTTTTTTTCGTTTCTGAATTATTTTTCCCAAATAATATTTTTGACGATGGGATAATAATAGTTTTTTTTTTTTACCAAAGGGTCTTTTTTGGTGTGTGTTCAAATAGTAATTTTTAAAAAAAAAAAATAATATTACTGTTTTTGTAAAATTGGATTGACAAAATTCAAGAGAGAACAGGGTTTTATGATGGATCTTTAAATAATAATTTACGTTACTTTGATAGGTTTACATTTGATTGCCGAAAACAATTATTGGGCGAAGTGTTTTTTTTTTTCGCGCACGTGTGTTTATGTTTAAATAAAAT
This sequence comes from Epiperipatus broadwayi, assembly GCA_028023455.1. Classification (NCBI taxonomy): domain Eukaryota; kingdom Metazoa; phylum Onychophora; class Udeonychophora; order Euonychophora; family Peripatidae; genus Epiperipatus; species Epiperipatus broadwayi. Next base: position 132,793 of record JAQFVV010013283.1, read on the forward strand.
TTAAAACCTTTACTTTTATCAGTTTACATTTGATGGACGACCGATTGGACTTCCTTTCATTTATAAATTATGGTTTTGGTTCTACAAATAAATATTTTTGACAATGGGATGATAATAGTTGTTGTTTGTTTAATTTTTATTGACAAGAGTGGGTGTTTTTTTGGTGTAGATTCAAATAGTAATTTGGATTACATTTAAATAATAAGTTGCGGTCTTACTTTGATCGGTTTACATTTGATTCCTGACACTAATTACTGGGAAGGGTGTTTTTTTGTGTGTACGATTGTAGACAACAATTATTGGGAGAAGGGGTGTAACCGTTTAAAGAATAGTAGTTTACGTTACTTTTAGTAGTGGTGTACATTTGATTGCTGACAATAATTAGTGAGAGGGGTGGGTGTTTTTTGGTGATTGGCGACAACAATTATTGGGAGAAAGAGTTTTGCATTTTGTTTTTGTTCGTGTGTATGTTTAAATCAAAATTTAAGTTAGTCTTATCGGTTACCATTTGATTGAAAACCGATTTGACTTTCTTTTTTTTTTTTTTTCATTTATAAATTATTTGGGTTTTCCCAAATAATATTCGATTTGACAATGGGACAATAATAGTCTAGGTTTCTTTAATTTTGATTGACAAGAGCGAGTCTTTTTTGGTGTACATTCGAATAGTAATTTGGGTTATGTTTAACTAATAATTTACTGTCTTACTTCGATTGGTTTACATTTGATTGGCCAGGACAATTAGTGGGAGGGTTTTTTTGTTTTTTTCTATACGATTAAAGAATAATTGACGTTCCTTTTATTTGACCGTTTGATTGCCGATGACAACAATTATTGGGAGAAGAGGGGTTTTTGGGGCTACGTTTAAATAAAAATTTTAGTTACTTCTTTTATTTTACATTTGATTGCCAATGCCAACAATTATCGGGAGGAAAAGGGATGTACATTTAAATAAAAATTGAAGTTACTTCTTTTATTTTTGACATTTGACGAAGGTAATTTAGAATCACTCAAACAAGCTTGCCTTTACGAAGTGAACCTTTCCATCGGCAGATGTTTTCGGACCTCAAATCTGCATATATTTGCCGCACAATCCAATCTTTTCTTTCAGCAGCAGGATGTTTTTTTCTGCTGTAGAAATATTCCAGCACTGGCCCGTGTCTGGCAATTCCCATCTTTTAAAGTTTTCTGTTGTGGGAATTAGCCGTACTTTTTGTCTCGGAAAATTTCTCGCTAAAACGTGACTCAAAGCGTGATTTTTAAATTTTTACGCTATTCCACCCTAATCGAAAATTTAGGAGAAATACAAATTTATGAGGAACAATCACGATACTGTTAAAATTGATAAAATGTAACAGTACATCGATTGGGCTTAAAAAAAACAAGGCACCAATGAAAATTGAAATAATTTTGACACGATCAAAATAAACACCCTAGTACGATATTGTTACATCAAATACATAATGCAGCATTACGATATAGTGTGTGACACAAACAACTACGGCATTTTCCTCTGCTTTTAGCATCGGAAAAAGCCACACCATTAGCCGCTAAGCCAAGTTAACACTCTTTCTAGATTTTATCATAGAAAGGAGACTTAACTTCCGAGTTAATACTCTTATCTTTTAGCGTAGAAAGTAGACTTAACTCCGAGTTAACAATCTTTCTAGGATTTCTTTTAGAAAGAATGCTTAAAGGCTTGGGTGCGGCCGCGGAAACGGCATATTTCTAGAAATTTAGCTAGAAATCGCGCCTCTGGTGGCTGACATGAACAATCAGATGACAACCTAAATAACTTTAAGAGAATCTTATTCTAAGGAAAAGTAACTTCTTGTAAATTCATTTTTGAAAAAAATAATTTTAAGTGTAATTAAAATCGCAGCTGATTATTGTTGGTTTGAATGTATTTATTATTTTCATTATTAAACTACTTTGTAATACATTTTAAATAATGCTGAAAACTATATGATTGTAATAAGATTTTTTTCCTTTTGTTTATGTTATAATCAAATGATTATTTTTTTTCTTGGAAGAGGTCGCTAGAGTTAAGAGCAATCAATTCATACTCAAATCATTTTTTTATAGTCTGCTGGTCTTTCAAAAGTTTAACAGTGAAAAATTTTGTAAGATTATTATTTTTATTTATTTGAAAATAATAAATTGGCAAGATAATGGAAATTTCAACTAAAATGAACAAGTAACAGTTTGGTAAGGCATTCTGCATTTTTATGTTATTCTCTACACTTTAAAAACTTTCTACATTTAAAATTTATTGCTTCGTGAAAGTTAGAGTTTTTCAACAAAGTTAAAAATGAAAGAATTAACTAAAAAAATTAAGCAAGTTCTTATTTTATCAAAATTAAGAAAATCAAATATTTCCCAAGTTGGAAATAATTATTTAATAACTTGTTTTTTATTGATATTTTTCTGATACCTAAGAAAAATAAATAGAAATAATAAAAAAAACAACAACAAAGAACTAGAAACATTTTTTTAGCGCTTATATTAAGTATATCGTCTGTGTTTCTAAATAATGCCATTTTATCCATTGAAATATATTTTGTTCATCAAGAATTGTCTAAAAAAAAATCATAATAATACTAAGCTATAAACCTGCATATTTTTTTTAAAGAAAAAAGAAAAACTTTCTTGAAGTAAATATGAAAATTAAATACGTGCATCTTTAAGGGAAAATTACTATTGGAAAATAAAATTCTAAGATTATAAACGAGAACTGAATATCTTTAGTGACTTAAGAATAAAATTAAATTATATATTATACTATATACAAAGTGGAATTCTTATAACTTCATCCATTCTATAAGTCAACTGCAGTTATTATCATACTAATCTATAGGAAAAAGTGTGCATTTTCCTCAATAAATAAGCTAGCTAATTATATGTGTAGTCAATAAATAATGCGTCTGTTTATCGTCTATGTTATAATATTCGTTTTTTTTTCTTGGATCCAAATTTTATTATTATAATTCAATTGAGAATTAATCTTCGGTTCTACTATATTTTTCTTTACATGATTATTATTAGAATTACTAAATAAAAGAAAACTTTTCATTAAAAAAAAATGTGTTTATTATTTTCAGTGCTTTGTAAAATGTGACCGGATGAAAACTCTTCATCTTCATCTTCGGCTAATGAGATAATATGCATTTGCTTATTTAACGTTTTTTTTTTTAAGAAAAAATAATTTGTAAAATTTTTTTTTTTTTTTTTTTAAACATCAATATAGATTAAGGTTTATATCTGTCACGTAACATTTAAGGATCTTGTCAAAGGTATGTCTAACTATCATTACTTTGGGTTAAGTTTGTAATTAATATGAAGTAAAATCTATGAAATATATCTGTTTTATTACATGCAACTGAAGATATGAACTTTGCATGTTAGGTACTTAAAAGAAAAATGTTTTATATTTATTTTAATGGGTAAAGCCGTATTTAAAATTATCAGAAGTAACTCTAAAAAGAAAAAAAATGCTATAACAAGATATTTCTTGTTTAAAGTTTGAACAGAATTCATATTATATTAATTAAGTAGTTTAGTAACAGTTATTCTTTAATAGCATATCCACTTTATTTACTTTAAGCTGGTATGCTACCCATTGCCTTTGAATATTCCTTCATTAGAATGAAATTTATTATACTTTTCTATATTTTTAATTCATTGGTTTCAGATATTGATTGAAGTATACATTTAAGATAAGTTTATTTTTATTAGTGTGTTTTACTATCTCACCTAAGAGTAGAGTTGGTATATGCTTAATCTCAGCATATTTTAATACTTATAATGTATTTTATTTTGTGGCATGAAAATGCTCTCCCCAAAATACTTTATTTTTCCATGAGCGGAATAGTTTTTGATATAATGTTATGGTAGATTTGATAGTCCATGTGATTGATTCTCATGAATAGAACAATCAAGAGTTGACATAATATTTAGTATACTTAAGGTATTTTAAATCCCAAAAGAGGATTATACTTGGTGCATGTTCGTTTCTTTAGGTGGTGAAATATAGATATTCCACACCTATACATTTTATGCCTGAGTAATAGGCAAGAAACCACCAAATACTGCAGTGTAGTATTTTACTCTGCAGACATTAGTTGTTATTCTGCATTCCCCCAATGTGAAATTAAAGATAGTTCCACCATAGAAGGTGTTGATTATTGTGTTCTTTTAAAGGTTATGTCAAGGGTAAATATTAGATTTGATGTGTTAGTTCCTCAATGTGTACTTTAGTGTCAGTAGTGCCTTAGTAATTGAGATCAATATCTGTATTGTGCTACCAAGCATTGCTGGTAGTTCACAAGCAAGCCGATGGAGAAAGTTAATTTAAAATTACATATTTTAAAATGCTTATTCATTGAGGGAATGTTTGAACCCAATATTTAGTATTAATTAAGAGTTAAGAAATATTCTTAGCGTGCATTAAAACATTTATAATTAAAATATTTATCATAATGTAGGTGGACATTAGGTTAAGTATGAAATGGTAAGTGAGACATCTGATCAATGACCCATAACTAGTAATAAGTTATTTAATTATAAACCATAACTTAATTAACTTTATTAGTAATAGAGTGAATATTTTAAAAGGATTGTATTGAACCCATTTTATTAAAGTACATAAATCATATGTAATTACTTTGGGTACTTCATATCATAATACTTATAAATAAAAACAAAACAAAAATAGTTAGTTAATAACTCAAGGTAAAAGATTGATAGAAATTTTACTGAATTTACAGATTAGTATTGGTAAATCAGATTCATGTTTCAGCAAGTTAATCCAGTTCAATAGCGTGACCTTCAACATGTATTAATTTATAATTTTAATTTGTACCCGAACAGTAGACAGATTAATGTGATGATTTACTATCAATGTGATATTATTTAATAAATTTGTATCTTTTGTTTAGTTCTGTGTTAGTAATAAATTATAGTCTTATCAGTATTCGTTGTGAATTCATTTTTTATATGCTAAATATAAGTGTGTTTGCACAATATTTGCAAAACATTTTCTTGAGTCCGAAATCATTTCAAACTCTCAAAAGCTTAATATACCAGATAGACAAACTTATGCAGATCTGAATATTTCGTTTCATTTTATTTTAATAATAATTATTTATGGAGTTGCAAATTTCAGACTAAACATTATGTAATTGTAAAAATGAATTTATTTTCAAGTTATTAACCCTGACTGCACATTATTCCAGTTACACTTAGTTAAATTGTTGAATTAATTACTTTTAGTTAATTTATTGTGTTGTCATGGATGATGGAAGAATACAAAAATATCCTTGTCTTTCTATTATTCTGGCTGAGATTCTGGATAAAAAAGCTATATTATTCAAAATTTTATGTAAGCATTTATGGCACTTGATCATATTTATCACCTCTTTAAATTGTTACAATAGTTATTATGATATATGAGGACACATTAGCTATTAAGTGAATGTTACCTATAGCTGACCAGAATGTCAATCATATGTGACAGCACAGTACTTTATAGTATTTTCCTAATTTAAACAAAGAAACCCTGAGATTATTATTATCATTACCATTATTCTTTATTTAAGAAGTGATTGATTATTATTGATACTACAGAAATGTTGTGGCATAAAAAAGTTTAATTTTTCAATTGTGCTATAAGAAAGATATTTTCAGATCATATTGGCAAATGATTTACATAATGGATATTTTTTTAGAAATGTTAACAAGAACATGAGAAGTTATCATCATTGTTGAAAAGTGTAAATACTTATAGCTCAGAGAATGTGTTTTTGATAAGGAGAGGATGTCATTTTATTCTAAATTATTAATTAGGGATTGATGACAATTTTCTTTTTCTTCCCAAGATATTTATTTTACTGATGATAATTTATTTTATGATTTTAAATTCTTTCTTTATCTTAATTGCATATCTCTGCAGCTGAATTTTTTATAACTAACCGACCACTGAGCTAGGCCGAGTATGCACATTGGTGCGTTTGCATGTCACCGAATATACTTTACAAGGTTAGCAATGAACAACTGACTATATAGTAAATATAGATGACATCATCACACTATCAAATTATTAGGTTAGATGGTACCACACTATCAAAATATTTAGGTTATAAATGGGACACCCAACTATAAAGGTAATTGATATACTTAGCTTGAACTAACTATATTATAGTTGCTAATTTTGAGAAGGTTAGGAATATATATATATATATGACAATAGATGGCGTTCTACCAAAAACACCGTCAAGCGTAGTTTTTTGTTTACATAAACATCAGAGCAAGCATTCACTATCTCTAACTTTAATTTCCACCTCAGATCATGATTTCAAGCTATTTGCTATCATCAGTGAAGGACAGGAATAAGAAAATAGATCTAAACACAAACTCTGAGCGTTTATGAAACAGTTTCTATTCAGCTTGCAAGCGTGAATCTTTTAGACACGTAATGTCTTCAAACTCAGCACAGCAAGCCAGATAGCTACATGGGTCTGATCTCAGTTCAGCATCACCACATAGTAGAAGCCTCTGCAATATATATCATTGCAAGAAAGACTTCAAAGGGGTACATTTATGAAAAACAAAAAAACACAAGTTAAAAACTTGCTAATGCTTGTATTTATGACAATAGATGGCATTCTACAAAAAACACCGTCAAGTGTAGTTTTTTGTTTACATAAAGTCAGAGCAAGCATTCACTATCTCTAACTTTAATTTCCACCTTCAGATCATGATTTCAAGCTATTTGCTATCGTCAGTGAAGGACAGGAATAAGAAAATAGATCTAAACACAAACTCTGAGCGTTTATGAAACAGTTTCTATTCAGCTTGCAAGCGTGAATCTTTTAGACACGTAATGTCTTCAAACTCAGCATAGCAGTTTGAAGACATTAACGTGTCTAAAAATTCACGCGAAGCTGAATAGAAACTGTTTCATAAATGCTAGAGTTTGTGTGTCTATTTTCTTATTCCTGTCCTTCACTGACATAGCAAATAGTGAAATCATGATCTGAAGGTGGAAATAAAGTTAGAGATAGTGAATGCTTGCTCTGACGTTTATGAAACAAAAACTACATTTGCGGTGTTTTTGGTAGAACGCCATCTATTAGCGTAGCAAGTTTTTAACTTGTGTTTTTCTGTTTTTCATAAATGTACTTTAGGTCTTTTCGAATGATATATATTGAAGAGGTTCTATATGTGGTGAGGTGATGAGATCAGTGTTATCTTTGTATGTTGAGTTTGAAGAATTATGTCTAAAAGATTAAAGAATGAAATGTTATAAAAGTGTGTTTAGATCTATTTTCTTATTCATGTCCTTCATGAGAAATAGTAAATCATGATTGATTGGAATTTAAAGTTAGAGATAGTGAATTTTGGTTATATAAAAAAAAGATGTGTTGAGAAATTATTTAAAAAGCGTTAGCAAGTTTTTAACTTGTGTTTTTTTGTTTTTCATATATATATATTGTAATGGTAAGATTTTGTATGCCTTGTTAACATGTTGCAAAATTCCACCACCATGTTTGAATGGTGGCATGACAGGTGGGTTCAGGGCCTGCAATACTGCATTCGAACCCAGTAATTTTATTCACAACAAAACCCACATGACAACGCATCTACCATAACAATAGCAATATTTTTTAGGCCCGGTGGTCAGGTAAACAAGAGACTAACTAATGGTTTCACCTTACGGACTACTACTATATTCTTACTGTTCATTGCTGTGAGTGATACTAATTATTATTCTAAATTAAGCAGACACACAGACATGGATATAGATAATTTAAATATTTAATTGTGGTTACTTTACATAGGTAAATATATTTCCCTACTTGGGTGTCAATATTAACTACATCTCATGCCTCATGTTTAGAGGGTGAAGGTTACGAGACACGCTACGATATCTTAATGAGGAGTGCATTCATCCACAAGGCTATCATCCCATTTGCTTTATAATATTAATGTCTATTCTAATAACTTACTAAAGATTATCAGATGTGGAGGAGTGGAACTAGACCCAGCATAAACTTTATACTTATTATTAAAGTGACCTGCAGTAGCCTGAGATAATGCCGAGCTATAAGAGAATTGGCTTTCTAAGAGGATAATCGCAGAAGAAATGTTGGAGGCTGGTGGGACGATCAAACATTGGATCAGTCTCAAGCACAGTATTGGTATGAGGTCATAGCCTTTCCATCCCCGACTGCATGACAAGGTAATTACAATAGGAATAGGAAGAGGGACAGCAAACATCGGGTCAGAGCCCTTAGGAGTGGTCACGAGTGCGGTATTGGTATGAGGTCTTAGCCTTTCCATCCCGACCATCTGACAAGGTTCCATACTATTATATTTTTTGTATGTTCCTTAAGTGCGAGAACACAATGCTTACAGTACCTCTTTTATTTCTGTGATTTAAAAATTCATGTATCTATAACTAACGCAGTTCACAACTCTAATGCAAATGCATTTATTTATTTTATGCTTGGCAAAATAATATGAATCTATCCTGAATCTCCACATGACAGCATCTAATTAACTATCATTAAACCCCTCTTTTCTTCTTAACATTATTATTTATTTGAGATTTAACTAACTTAAAATGAATGATAGCCCATTAACAAATACACTAACTAATAATCTAGATCTCGTCTTTATAAAACACATTAAATTCATTCTATGATTCCCGAGCTGAAAACCATTAACCAACATGAGTTTCTGTTATAATATCAATCCGCAGAGGAGGGTAGCTCCTCTGCGAATTAATAATAAAAAAAATCAGCACGAAAAACACGTGGGCATGAAATATAATTTTAACGAATACAATAAAATTTTGGATACCCAAACCAGAATAATAATAAATAGATTAAGTTACGAGGTTCATTACAAAAGAGCATTATTACAAAAAATTGCATATTTTTAGTTTTAGAATTACATAGTAGTAGAATTTGAAAATGAAATTAACATATTATAAATATAGAGTTCGAATAGAGTTCAAAACAATTTTATTCTTGGGTATCATGTTACCTTTAGTTCATTTAAGGTGCACACTTGTTGGAGAGTCCGAGTTTTCTGGTTCAATAGCAGTCACATTTAGGGAAAGATTTATTCAATGGAAGTAACAGAATTCTAGGTTTATCACATTTCATGGGAATTTTAATATTGTATAGCCATAAGTCCGGAGGAGCGTAGCATGGTGCCTACTCTTGGCACATTGCTAGATATAAAATTTGGATCGCAAGAAATATAATAATTAACAGCATAATTGTAATTTAATGTTTCTGGTTCTAGCCTCTCATCAGTTGTGGCTTTTTATTCTCTTTTTCCTTATCTCTGGGATCTATCGAGCAATATGTCATCCATGCAGCTGTCTCTTGGGTCTGTGCCATACATCCCTTTAGGTCACGGATGCAATACAGGTTGGAATTTCAATCTGACCACTTTTTAAATTTTACCTTTTTGCATGATGTAATTTATAAAAGATTTTCTTTTTTTTAACAAACCTTTTTCTTTTGTTTCTGTACATTTAAAATACCTTTTAGCTCTGTCAACTCTTCCCCCCTCCTGCTATGACTTGCCTTTAATTATCAGGGGAATTTCTATATTTTAAAAACATCTTTATTTTTCATTGAGACTTATTTATTTTTTTATAATTTAAGTATTACCTGGACCTGACCTAAATAATATTATGTTTATGTTTTACAATATAATTATTGATTTCTTTAATTTATTTTATAAATTAAAATATTATGTAAACCTGTCAGAATAATTAATAGGATTATTTAACTTTATACACCTTATGCATGGCAATTTAATAATACCTTGCAATGCATTATTTTTTTAAAATAAAACTATCAGAGTATGTGCACATATATGACATTTATTTTTCTTCTTATTTTTTTTGAAACAATTTAAAGATCGCACTAATCCCATACTCAAGGTCAGAATCCATGTAAACCCATACTAAAGGGGCGAGAGGTAGAATGATAACAGAACCAAGGTGAAACTAAGATTTGAATACAAATCTTACAGTTTCATATTCCCTTACTTGGAGTGGGTGGTAATAAATGAATTCTCCCTTTTTAATAAAGAGAATACAAAATTAAAACAGAATAACATAATATAAAAAAAACCTGGATTTTAAGGGTCATGATATCATACTCAGATCTTTTATTCCCCCCTTTTCTTCCTTTATATTGTGCCAAGGCCAAATTGGCACATGTATATAAAATAATTTTGTCTAAAAAGAATTATTAAAATTAAAATAATTTTTTATGAAAGAAAACGTAAAATTAGATGTTGAAGAGTTTGTTACAGTTTGTTTTCAAAAAGATATGAATCAAATAGTTTTCCATCGTTAGTTTTTGAAATAATTAATCAGAAGGGGAGAGGGGTGTTTTCGTTAGAAAAATTAAACTAAGGGTTTTATAAAAAAGAAGTAAAGAGTTTTCTTATTAGTATTCGTAAAATATAAATAATTTAAAGTTTTAAAAAAATACAAATCTGTTTTCATTCGAATTAAAAAAAAAAAAATCTTAAAACTAGTAATATATGTGCGTATATATGTGCGATTGTCAATAATAGAATAAATGTATGCGTAATAAATGTTATTATAAATAAATGAAAGTTAAAGAAGATTATCATTACAAAACATGGCAATGGCTATTAATTAAAATATAAAACTACAGGATTAAAAAGCTTGTCTCCAAATGATTAGATATTATTTAAAATATAAAACAATACATTTTGCATGGCTATTACTAATTAAGCAATCTTCCAAAACACGTTTATCAAAGAATTAATTGCTAAAGAATTTCGACAACAGATATTTGCCGTAGGATATTACAAGGACAACATGTCGCAGGTATAAATAGTAAAATTTTATCGGATAATGAGTTCAGTTGAGTTCACAAATCAATTGAGTCAGTTAATTTCAATCAGTTAAGTTAATGGTATTCAGAAACAAGCTGCAGTGCTGAGAAGATTTTGGCAATGCACATTTTTCTCCACACCCTGATGTCTGATGAAAACAGCAAGCTCTGCCCGTGAAATAATGTCAGCTTAACAACTTGGAAATCTCCATCAGTATCTAATCGTCTCCAATAATAATGACTGTGAATAATAAGGAAACTCATCAAGGAAATGTCCCTGCTGACTGGAAGTATTTGTAATGGAAATATCTTCACCGAAAGCAGCAACCAAAGAGAACAAAATTCTATGTCTACATTCAAAATCATAGGTAAAACATTTGCTTATTTCGTTTAAACTGCAATAGCCATTGCATTGCATTAATTCGTGGGAATCCTCCAAGAGTCTAGTTATATGAACTCTATATCATATATAAAATGAACTATTGATATGTGTGTTTAAGTTTCAAATGCTATTAATGCTTGATTATTATATTTGTGAATGCTATATGAGTTAATATGTGCGTGATCATTATATCAGTGTTATTAGTTAAATTAGATAAATACCAGTGTTCTATTATTAAAATCTACAAGAATATTTAAACTAGTTTAGAAATGTAAATTTAAAATGTGTGTGTATTATATTAAATTATAAAGATGTTTAAAATTAGTAATTTAATGTTAGTTAATAAATTGTCTTTAAATTTAAACTTTATCTGTCAGTCAATTCTTTTTATCAATCTCTTCTTACTAATATTTTATTATTGATTAAAATTAGACTGGGCTAGTTTTAGGGAATTGTTTCGAGCGCTGGATTATGAGCCTACTGACCAAATATATTGTTTATTTTTCTGAATAGATAACTGTGCCCGGAGTTTACTCTGAAACAAATAAAGTGTTTGGATAGTAGGGGTTTGAATCTAGCAGCTGAGCCATTGTTGATAGTTAAAGCTATCAATAAGATCTCCCATTTTTCTCGAACGTGCTGGTTCGTCCCTGTAACATTTATAAGATCATAAATGAATTAAGAAGGAGTTTGAAACCGGACAAAACTTATATATATATATGTGTAAGTAGGTGGCTTCAGTGGATTGACCTGGTACAATATATATTAATGCTTACTATCATAACATATGGGTTAACTAACTCGTTTTACCTTTCTTTCCTTTCCGGTTTCTTCCACAATTTTGACTGTCCTACAGAATTGTTTTAATTAGATTCCTGGGTCATGCAGGTGATGTCCACTTGTCATTATTGGTTGTCGTGGACTTTCCGGTGTCCGTACTTTCTCCAGGGGGTCTTTATACCCATGGCTAAAGTCAAGCATGGTTAAAAACTCCATCATGTTGTCTAGCTCCTTTATCCGGCTCCCTGCCATCAACTGCTGGTTGGGCAGTGGCATGTTCCACTGGATGGTTTCAATAATCTGTGCTTTTGACAAGGTGAATGCTGTCAGAGATTTCAGCTGGCTTGCTTGACGCAGGAAGAATTGCATGTGCATTTCTGTTGTTCCAACTCCGTATTTTTCTTGACATAGTGTATTAAATATTCCACTTTGGCATTGGTCACTCCAATAATGTTTGAGCAGCACCTCTTTATACTTCTTCAGGGTATGTGGTTTATTTTTGATTAGATTCTACCATTGTTTGGCGTGTCCATATAGGTGGTGGCTGGCGATGGCGATTTGCTCACTCTGCTGTGCTTGGTGGAATAGGAGGAAGTCTAGGATACTCTCAAGATGTTCTTGAGGGTTCTCCCCCATTTCTCCTTTAAAAATTTTAATGTGGATAAACTTTGCCTGATAGCTTTGTGCACCCACAGTCTCCTGTTGTTCCTGTTTTTCCCTGTCTGTTCTGGGGCTGCTCGCTTTTATATTCTCGGTCATAGCTGATAGTTCTGATGCAACGTCCTCTTCTTGCTTTTCTACTGGACCCTCCACCTCATGTCCCTCACTCTTTTCATGGCTTTGTCCTTTCTCCTGCTTTATCCCTTTTATTTCATTAATTATGCATTGTTTTAACTCCCCCATTTCTTTCTTAATTTCCTTTCCTGCTCACACCATTCCCTCATTTCTTTCTCTCTTGATTTCTTTTCTTGTTCATATATTTCCCTCATCTTTTTCCATTCCTGCCTAAATATTTCCTCTATGAACTTTATCTGGAAGTCTCTCTGTTCTTTTGGTGCTTCTAATTTGCAAACTTCCTCCACTTCATCCATGGTTCACCTTTATTACATCTAATGACTTATAACTAGCTGTTATATCTGCTGTCTGTTTTCTTATATCTAATGGCTTATCGCTAAACTCCCCCGGTACTATGGCTATATCTGCTCTTCCCATTATTCTTTCCACTTATCCTGCCTTACTCTGGCTGCTACCCCTATCTATTACAATTTGCTGCTGCCCTTACTCCTCTGGCTCTCATATATATTTTATTCTTTTATATATATATATTTTTCAGATCCGAGTATGTTTCGTCATTACCTTTTTACATATGTTCATACCCATTCCCTGTCCACTGCCTGCTCAATATCTCATTTCACTCATTTGATTTATTTATTTATTTATATGTGTAGTAGTTATAAAACAATATATGAAAGAAAGCAAAATTCAATAAAAAAAATTTTTTTTTTGATCTCAGGGTATTTTCGTATTCGGCCCACGTTGGTGTGTCAGCGGCTAAAAAAAATATACTATGTAAAGGTAAGATTTTGTATGCCTTGTTAACATGTTGCAAAATTCCACCACCATGTTTGAATGGTGGCATGACAGGTGGGTTCAGGGCCTGCAATACCACATTTGAACCCAGTAATTTTATTCACAACAAAACCCACATGACAACGTGTCTACCATAACAATAGCACTATTTTCTAGGCCCGGTGGTCATATAAACAAGAGACTCTAACTAATGGTTTCACCTTATGGACTGCTACTATATTCTTACTGTTCATTGCTGTGAGTGATACTAATTATTATTCTAAATTAAGCAGAAACACAGACATGGATATAGATAATTTAAATATTTAATTGCAGTTACTTTACATAGGTAAATATATTATGCTACCTGGGTGTCAATATGAACTACATCTCATGCCTCATGTTTAGAGGATGAAGGCTACGAGACATGCTACGATATCTTAATAAGGAGTGCATTCATCCACAAGGCTATCATCCCATTTGCTTTATAATATTAATGTCTATTGTAATAACTTACTAAAGATTAGCAGATGTGGAGGAGTGGAGCTAGACCCAGCATAAACTTTATACTTATTATTAAAGCGACCTGCAGTAGCCTGAGATACTGCCAAGCTATTAGAGAATTGGATTTCTAAGAAGATAATCGCAGAAGAAATGTTGGAGGCTGGTGGGACGATCAAACATCGGATCGGAGCCCTGTAGGTATGTCTCAAGCACAGTATCGGTATGAGGTCATAGCCTTTCCATCCCCGACTGCATGACAAGGTAATTACAATAGGAATAGGAAGAGGGACAGCAAACATCGGGTCAGAGCCCTTAGGAGTGGTCACGAGTGCGGTATTGGTATGAGGTCTTAGCCTTTCCATCCCGACCATGTGACAAGGTTCCATGCTATTATATTTTTTGTATGTTCCTTAAGTGCGAGAACACAATGCTTACAGTACCTCTTTTATTTCTGTGATTTAAAAATTCATGTATCTATAACTAACGCAGTTCACAACTCTAATGCAAATGCATTTATTTATTTTATGCTTGGCAAAATAATATGAATCTATCCCGAATCTCCACATGACAGCATCTAATTTACTATCATTCAACCCCTCTTTTCTTCTTAACATTATTATTTATTTGAGATTTAACTAACTTAAAATGAATGATAGCCCATTAACAAATACACTAACTAATAATCTAGATCTCGTCTTTATAAAACACATTAAATTCATTCTATGATTCCTGAGCTGAAAACCATTAACCAACATGAGTTTCTATTATAATATCAATCCGCAGAGGAGGGTAGCTCCTCTGTGAATTAATAATGAAAAAAAATCAGCACGAAAAACATGTGGGCATGAAATATAATTTTAACGAATAAAATAAAATTTTGGATACCCAAGCAGAATAATAATAAATAGACTAAGTTACGAGGTTCATTACAAAAGAGCATTATTACAGAAAATTGCATACTTTTAATTTTAGAATTACATAGTAGTAGAATTTGAAAATGAAATTAACATATTATAAATATAGAGTTCGAATAGAGTTCAAAACAATTTTATTCTTGGGTATTATGTTACCTTTAGTTCATTTAAGTGTGCACACTTGTTGGAGAGTCCAAATTTCCTGGTTCAATAGCAGTCACATTTAGGGAAAGATTTATTCAATGGAAGTAACAGAATTCTAGGTTTATCACATTTTGTGGGAATTTTAATATTGTATAGTCATAAGTCCGGAGGAGCGTAGCATGGCACCTACTCTTGGCACATTGCTAGATATAAAATTTGGATTGCAAGAAATATAATAATTAACAGCATAATTGTAATTTAATATTTCTGGTTCTAGCCTCTCATTGATCATTTTAACAATCAGTTGTGGCTTTTTATTCTCTTTTTCCTTATCTCTGGGATCCATCGAGCAATATGTCATCACTGCAGCTATCTCTTGGGTCTGTGCCATACATCCCTTTAGGTACAATACAGGTTGAAATTTCAATCTGACCATTTTTTAAATTTTACCTTTTTGCATGATGTAATTTATAAAAGATTTTCTTTTTTTTTAACAAACCTTTTTCTTTTGTTTCCATAAGTTTAAAATACCTTTTGGCTCTCTTTATTTTTAATTGAGACTTATTTATTTTTTTATAATTTAAGTATTACCTGGACCTGACCTAAATAATAATATGTTTATGTTTTACAATATAATTATTGATTTCTTTAATTTATTTTATAAATTAAAATATTATGTAAACCTCTCAGAATAATTAATAGGATTATTTAATTTTATACAACTTACGCACGGCAATTTAATAATACCTTGCAATGCGTTATTTTTTTAAAAGAAAACTATCAGAGTATGTGCACATATATGACATTTATTTTTCTTATTATTTTTTTTTGAAACAATTTACAGATCACACTAATCCGATACTCAATGTTAGAATCCATGTAAACCCATACTAAAGGGGCAAGAGGTAGAATGATAACAGAACCAAGTTGAAACTAAGATTTGAATACAAATCTTACAGTTTCAATATATATATATTAACTTTCTATTAAAAGTTTTTAAATTTAAAAAAAGATTTTAGTTTGCATTCAAGTTTTAAACAGATATCTATAAACAGTTAAAAAAAAGAGTTTTGCAACTTTCTACTAAACACCTTAACATTTTCAGAGATAAGTAAAATAATAAAATTTATCATAAACTAATAAATGTATTTTTTTTTATATTTTTTTATAATAAATTGATGATTAGATAAGTTTATATTAAAAATTCAAATGATTATGTAATTAATATTAACTTTGAATTTAAAATTTTTGTAGTTACTGAACTAAATTATATATATTGCACTGTAAATTATAAATTAATCAGATTATATATAACTGAACAGAAAGTAAAAAAAGCTTCTAATGAGTTATATAATATAAATAAACTATCCAAAAGACAGACAATACTATCTGTCTCTTAGCATTTGTTCTTTTATATGTTTAGTTATTTGATGTATTGATTATATATATATATTAGTAAAAATTAGTCATATATCACATGACTTATATAGCTTGTATTACCAATATATAATATATAAAGAGCCTGCTACTAGCTCTAAACAAGCTTAATTTTTTTTTTTTATGATAAATGCTACAAGAGAAAATACATGAAGCTTTTATCTTTATATATTATATATATATATATATATATATATATATATATATATATATATATATATATATATATATTAATAATTCAAACAAATATATTTAACACAGTATTCAAAATTAAATAATCTATTCTTTACCAGAAGTACTTTCAATTGTTTCACTGACAATCTTTTTCAACTGTTAATACAAACGTACAAAAAATAAAAACTTGCATTACCCATCATTCAATCTATTCAAATTTCCCACAATAATAGCAAACCATAAAATGATACCACTTTACAGTTGTATGCTAAACAATGTTAAATATTGAAATACAGACCTACTCAAACACAGAGCATAAAATTTTTAAATAAGCAAATGATCTTAAATTTTGCTAATAAACTAACAAGTTTACAAAGTTATTAAAGACAAACTAAACATTAGATTTTAATTTTTAAACTCCTCCCAAACTATAAATGAAAAGAAAGTTACTGTTAACACTAACTGAAATAATTATAGAAAATATACAAACCATTATACAATTACAAATATCCAGTAATGCCCTCTGTTTAAAATTCTATATCTCAATAATAGCAAAACTTTGTAAACTTGTTAGTTTATTAACAAAATTTAAGATCATTTGCTTATTTAAAAATTTCATGCTCTGTGTTTGAGTAGGTCTGTATTTCAATATTTAACATCGTTTAGCATACAACTGTAAAGTGGTATTATTGAGATATAGAATTTTAAACAGAGGGCATTACTGGATATTTGTAATTGTATAATGGTTTGTATATTTTCTATAATTATTTCAGTTAGTGTTAACAGTAACTTTCTTTTCATATATATATATATTGTAACGAGCACATACATCGTTACATTGTTTTTTTTATTAGTAAACATAAAAAATAAAAGTTCGCCAATAAAAACTTCTTTTTTAAGAATTGAAAATTAAAAAATCATCTTAAACTCACATATATATAAAATTGCACAGATAAAAAAAATTATTAAAATAAAACTTTATTAAAAATAGAAAAGGTATTTTAAAAACAAAAACTTAAAAAAAGATTTAAAGATAAAAATATATCTTTAAGTTTGAAAACAAATTAATTAATGTTATTGAAAAATGGAAATGATTATTTTAATTAGTCAATGTAAACTAGCCTTGGGCATTTGAATGTATAAGCATTGGTCAGATAGGAGAGAAAAACAATGGGATCGGACCTCAGCGAAAGGACCATCACATTGATGACGTAATGTAAATTGAATCCTTAAAACTAATATAAAAGAAAGAGTTTGAAAGTATTAGTTAGTGAGGAGTTATTATTAAGAGATGACAGATATGTTTTAGTGTGGAGTGAAGGAGAAAGGATTGAAAAGACGCACTCTTCAATCCCTTCAATCTCATTAAAAAATTGAAAGAGAAATGATATCGTTTTCCTAGATTGAGGACCATAGGACATCGAAGAAATTAATGCTGGCTCCAAATGGCAAGCAACTGCAAGAAATTAAATACTACAGACTTGTTAAAACCGTAAGAACTTTATAAAATCTTATGAACTTAAATGAATATTAATTTGGAAACACTAAGAACTTTAAATTAAAAACTTTCAGTATTTAATCTATAAGAAATAGAATCCTATCTGACCAACATTATTTATTAATTAGTTATAATTTTATTTAATGTATTTCTTTTGTAAAATCATTTCCATTTATTTATTTATTTGTTCTTTAAGTTTTTATTATGATTTCTGTTTTTAGATAAATTAAACTATATAAATATTAAACTTAAGTCGGGCGTGAATGGCTATATAGATTTGTAAAGTTATATTAGGAAAGGGTAATCTTAGGTTAATTGTTTTGTAGTTGAATTGGATCAGTGGGTTGGATATATTGGTGTAATTATTAGATGTATTACAAGATTCGTTATGGGCAGAATCGCTATTATATGCTGCACACTTCCATTTTGCCTATGGAAGGGATTATAAGACATAGAACGCTGTTCCTTTCGATGGAGTTTTGTTTTATTGCTCTTATCAGATAAATGTAGTATTCCTATATGATGAGAGCAATTTCTTCTCATAACCTTTTGTGCTGCCGTATTTTGTATTACATTGAATGCATCAATATATCAGATGAATTGACATTAGTTTGACTGCGAACTTTTAGCTTAAGGTTAAATAAGGATAGAATATTTTCTTTAAAATGCAAATCTATGTAGTCTATTCATACTCGACACTTTAAATAAAAATGCATTAAATCTAAGTTGGGTATGGAAGTTGCATGAATTCATTATCGGTTAATTATGTTTTTGGTTTTCATATTTGATCAAAATATATAGACATTCGGTAAATAATGATACCTTATAGTGAGTATCTAAAATGTATTTATTTGGATGTCTTTTTAGTTATTGGTGGCAATGCAGGCATCTTATGATGAATGCTAGTGGGTTTCTTATATTCCATATGCAATTGTCGGTATCAATGATTTTGTATTTTGATCATTTATGTTTACTTTGAAATGTTTTTAACCGTGTAATCTATGTAACCGATCTATACTCAACACTATAAAACAAACTTTCATAAATCTATCTGTACAAAGCGTAAGCTTGTGTTTTAAGACCTATAGAGGTCCCTACCTTCGTATTTTTTAGACGCTTATTTCTAAGGTTACAGCCTTAGTAAATTATTACTTAATATAATAATGGGCGTTCAATAAAATTTATAATTACAATATTGTAAAAAATAAATTTAAATTTAAATTCTAAAATCAAATTAAAATCTAAAATAAACATACTAAAATAATAATGTTAAATTTTATATATATATATATATGTGCAAAAGTAAATGTTTGTATGTTAATACTGGCAGTGGCTTATTTTATTCCTTCTTAAAATATTCTTAGATAAGAATTTTTTTATGAAATATAAATCTCTGCTGTTCCATTGAGCTAGTGACAATGGGCTAAAGTCCGGAATCAACCAATATAAAATAAAATTATTTTTTTTGACTTACATATCTGCCTACTTTATAAATTTTTCTAGTTTCAAATGCCTAGATGGCGCCCTGTAGTGCAGATGACGTTAAGTAATAAAAACTTGCCCGGATCGTTACAATATATATCAATAGATGGAGCTTTACCAAAACCTCCATACAAGCATATTTTTTGTTTACATAAATGTCAAAAGAGTCAGAATTCACTCTTTAAATATTCAGAGATTCAAAGCTGAACGTTAGTGTAAACCTCTAAATATGAAAATTCAGTTTTAATATCTGTAAATAATAAATAACTCAGATTATATGTAGCTGAAGAGGAAATAACAGAAGCTTCCAATGAGTTATTTAATGGAAATAAACTATCCAAAAGACAGACCGTTTATTTATATACAAATATATTGGCATTTGGAAAGATTTAAAAGCTAAAAAAAAAAGCAAATTTAGCGATCTTATTAAAAAGATGCAATTAAATTTTTTTTTGGTTTGTATAGTTTATTTTTTTAAAATGTACAATGAAAGTAAAATTTGTTGTTCATATTTTTTTATCTAATTAAAAGTAAAAATTGGAAAGCACAAAAGACACACAAAATACTAATCCAGATAAGCTAAAAGTAAAATATTTTAGCTTATTAAATATGGCAGAATTATGCTAAAAAATAAAGACTTTGTAACTGAAAAATACAAAAGAATGCATAAGATTATCAACATGTATTTTTGATGAACAATAGGTATGCACAGAAGTCACAAAAACTGGAACCTGAATAAAAAAAAGAGACCAGTTAAATCAACATCTTGCATTGCCTGTTTTTTCTTTTGGTTGGTCCTGGATAACAAAAATATAACCAGGACATTCTTTGTGAAATAATGCTGTATATTGGAGTGGACCGGTCTTTTGCTGACATCGTTCCTGAAGACAAAAACCAGAAAAGCTTTCATGACCAGCCATTAAGACAGACCAAGGTCAACTTATAACTGATGGCCTTGAGCTCATTCTACCACAGAAAGAAACATGCATGATAAACCATAACCTGTATAAACTTACTGGTAAGCTAAAATTAACTTTTCCCGATTGTGACATAAAGTTTGCAAACACCTCTTAAAAAGAATAAGCTTAAAATAATCCCAAAAGAGAATATAATTTTATTATTCAAGAGACTCTTGTTTACCTAAGGACTTTAATTGTTTTTTTATTAATTGATTCACTATCTGAATTAGCATGTGTAATTTCCAATTTTATTTAATTATTAATTTTTCTTTAACATCTTGATTTGTTAGAATAAAAATATTTATTTCTATTGTGAACTTTTCATTGTGCGTTATTAATAAGTTATTAAATTTATTAATATTAGTTTAGTAAGATTTGAAAATATAATTTTCCTTTGCCAATATGTGTTGACTAAGCCCAGAAATAATAATATCTAGAAATAATCTTAGTAATGGTAAAATATGATACCAAGTCTTTTAAAATCATTTTTCTTTTTAATTTTCAAGACACGATGTGATGGATTTCAGCGGATTCTTATATGACCCTGGTGCCCTTATAAAAGAAATAAAAGCTTATTCCAGCTATAGCATAAATTGTAACAATTACTAGGTAGAGTTGATCAGGAAATATAGTTATGTTTTTAGAAATAGGAATGAAACATTCTTCTTTTCCATAACTTGATCAACTCAAGCAGTTTATGTGCATAGAGACCTAGTCAGATGGGCAAAATGCTTATATATATATATATATATATAAATATCCACATACATACATATGTGGATATATATATATATATATATATATATATATCCACATACATACATTTTTCAAATAATAATTGATAAATGTTTGAACTAGAATACAAAGCTAATTACTGTACTGTATTTCAGTGAATAATAATTAAATTGCTTCTTATTTGTTTATTTTTAATACATTTATATTCAGTTGTTTTTTTACATATTTATTGCTTATATGTGTCTGATCCTTTATTAAACAGTACAACAAAAGTTCATCAAATTATATTTATGTAGTGACAGAGATGATCCCATATAAAAACATAATTTGTGATATTAAACATTCAAGACGAATGAGTAAATAATAAACTCTGATATTTAATATCAAAATAATATGAACAAAGTAAGAGAATAGCCTACATTCAAATAAATATAAAATAGAAAGAGTGAAATTTATATTTAAAAAATTTTGTGAAATTTTGTCATATAGTCTTTATGGAACCTCCACATTGTGAAATTAATTCCATACTCATAACTTTAATGAGACTTCACATGATGCCATTTTATATAAAGCATACACCATGCTGTTCAGCATAAAAAAATTTTCTCACTGCCATTATGCCATCTATTGTAATCTTTGGTGATCAATAGATACCAAATAAAAGAGGTTCCTATAGTTATTAAAACACACCATAATATTTAGATACTGAACTGATTTCACATCTATATGACTATACAACATGTTGACATGGATTGAAAATATTAATATATTTGTAAATTTGAATGATAACTTGATATTAAAACAAATAAATAAATGATGGCTGATAATGGAAAGATACATTAGATCCAAAAGTACTGTTCTCAGATACAAAACCTTTCATGGATGAAAGTCATAAACTAAAAACTAGTCTGGGCATATTGGATAGGACAGCACTGGATAGAGGTTTATTAAGAATTACCATCTGGCATCTATTGATCACTAAACTTTACACTAGATGACATAGTAGTTATCAGAAAAAAGAATGTCAATAACTCTGCATTACCTTATTATTGTAACAAAAGTGATGGAATTAAAGATTACTAAAAATATCAATCTATTTATTTATCCACTAAACATAACATGATCACCTTCTTTATATTTAGAAAAGCTGTTTGCACATTGGCAAAAGTCTCCATACAGTAGCCAATTTAGTGCAAGTGAGAATAATCAATGGATGCATGAAGGTTTGTGCATAAAATCCCTATCTAGTGACTGTGGTTATTAAAGAATCTAATACACCAAAGATTATGGGTGCTGAACTGAGTTCAGATATATACAACTATAAAAGATAATGAGATTGAAAACATTGTGTTTTCAGTTTGAACTCGAAACTTTATAAGTAGCTAATAAGGTAAA
This sequence comes from Epiperipatus broadwayi, assembly GCA_028023455.1. Taxonomy (NCBI): domain Eukaryota; kingdom Metazoa; phylum Onychophora; class Udeonychophora; order Euonychophora; family Peripatidae; genus Epiperipatus; species Epiperipatus broadwayi. The sequence continues at coordinate 155,658 of JAQFVV010013283.1, forward strand.
AAGTGGCTGCTGGAGGATTGCACCAAATTGTAAGGTCTAGGTGCATTGCTCTCAGATCCAAGGCTCCTCACTGATGAAAGCCACAAGCTAGAAACTAGTCTGAGGATATTGGATGAGTACGCACTAGATAAAAATTTTATGCACAAACCTTTCCTACATCCATTGATTACTCTGGCTTGCACTGAGTGGCACCACTGTATGGAGAGTTTTGCCTCTATTTTATTTAACCATAATAATTTAATTATGTCTTAGCAAAAGGTGTGCACAGTATTTGAGAATTAAACTTATAATTGTTTTCCTAAACAATCAGTTATATACTTTACTCTGATGTAATTTAAAATTTATAAAAACGTTTAACATCAGAGTAATAAAAATGATTTAATTTTTTTTCCATCAAATCAGCTGAGTGCACTTTTGGTGAAGCTTACCAGAATCTTAGGTCTCGATGTTTATTTATTGCCTATATGATTGGCATAATTTAATAAAATTAAGATTTTGCATAGTTACTTTTAGTGATTTTAATTAGTTTAAATTTGTGATTATCCCATGCCATATGCAATTTAGCACAGTGGTAGCATGTTAGACTCTGGGATGTGAAATCCTAGGATGACTTCCAAGGCTCGGACTTCCGGAGTTCACATTTTTTATAAACTCTGAAGCAATAAAGCCATTCAAATATTTTTATTGTTATATGTAAATGTATAATATTATTTAATGACTTTGTGTAGATAATTTGCTGAAGAAAGCTTATGCTGCTTCCAGTTTAATCTGTTTCCTCTTCTACTTCTAATAGAAATTAGTCTTATACATCTTTCTACCTCATATTTTTATTTTCTGTTTTTTATATGAAATTATCATGTTAGTTCTCTTAACATTTTGTTATCTTTTTCTTTCATTTTTCACATTGGTACACTGTTCTGAAGTAAATATGCTGTCTATGTTTTAAATCTAATGTTAATAGTTCAGATTAATAAGTTGATAAATGTATTCAACTGAAAAAATGATTTTTTTTTCAATTTCCTGTGAAATATAGGTGAGTGGGATGTATTATTTAATCTATTGAGGTCTAACAAGTAAATACATTGTTAAAAGTGTGTTCAGAAAACTGTTTTTATTATATAAGCATTCATTTTCAATTATTATTGCTTTTTGCAGGATGAATGTCTCTCAATGTTCAATCTGGCTTCTTTGATCCATAGCTCCTCTTTTCATATCACGTTTACAAACTTTTGAGACCCAACATGATTTTCAAAGTTCAATTCAGTTTTTCTGATTTATAGATTTCTGTTTTGCATCAATCCAATAGTCTTTTTTCCTTTTTCTAATCTTTTACAGTTTTTTTAGGATCCAACATAAAAATTGTGGATATTTATATATTTTAGATGAAAAATCTTAATTTATGTCTAAATATCATACAGATATGTTATTGTTTACTGTAAATGACAGAATTGTGCAACCCACATAAAAATCACCCTAGGGCAATTCACATGTGCATTCCACATTCTGATATCACAGACAAACACTTTTCTTTTACAGCCAATAAGGTCAGGGAGAAACAAAAAACTCAACCATTTTGCTTAAGTTATTGATTGCAAATAATGATAACAAACTGCCAAAAATAATGAGAGAAACACAGTTTATTATGTATATACAAAACAACACACATTGGTGGCACTTTGGTTCATTGATTTATAAATGAATTTATGGCAAATAAACTTTTGTAAATCTTATTAGTATTATTTTAATTTAAATTATGCCCAGTTATTGTACAGTACCTTAAATGTTTTTAAACAATTTATATTTGAAATCTACTAATGTAAAATATTATCATTAGATGTTTCTGATGGATCCCAATCTACTGCACAAACCTCTCACCACTCACACCTCTCATTATCACTGTTCTAAGGTTAGATGACCCTGCATAATGAGGGTAATACCATACTATAAACTAAATTATTTAACTGATTGATTGCTGTTATCAATTTCTGGTTATGATATTAGCAAGAAATTAAATAATAAAATAATTTTTAAATCCAGGAAATAACCTCTGTACTACAATAGTTTCTGAACAAGAACCAATAAATGATAAATTATATGCATACAGTTGGAATTAATCTTCCCTACTATAATGGTCAGGAGTTAGAGTCTTACTGTATCTGCCATACAGGGTGCCACCAGGCCATTTGAACCTGGAAAATTTATATAGTAGGCAGATAAGTAAGTTAAAGATTCACATTTTTACACATATATTTTATTTCGACCGTCAGCCCTAGTCACTAGCTCATGGAGTAGTAGAGGTTTAAAAACAGATTTATTAAATATATTTTTAATAAAGATTAAAAAAATAAAAGAAACCACTGCCAGTAATAACACACACAAACATTTATTAACACACATATAAATAAAATTGAGGAATAAAATTTCTTTAGATTTTAATATTAATTTTTAAATTTAAATTATTATTTTAAACCATTCGCACAGATGGACATTTAAATATATTTTACTTTGGAATGTTGAGTACAGATAGGCTACATAGATTACACAGTTAAAATCTTTTCAAAACAATCGTTCAATCTCAGACTAAAAGTTTGCAGCCAAACCACCGCCTGCTCCAGGTATATAGTTGCAACCAATGCAATATGAAGATGCCAGCATAAAACCATGCTGACAGGAATGTGCATCTGACAGCGTGGTATTATTTGAGGTACATGATCCTTGTCCAGTACAGAAATGTGCATCTGTCTGGTGAAGGAATCATGTATATAAAATAATTAGAAAGAAATGTTATGTATGGGGGGAGAGTGGTCTTAATGCCGACTTATAGTCCCCATCCATAGAGCTAAAAAGGGGTCAATGACACAGGAAATATGTCTGCATCCATTGCAATGCAATGACTACATCTTTGGGTCATGCATTCAATTGGGATTTGCCCTGTATGCTAAACACGCTTCACATTACATTGATATAAACACCCATATATCCCTCCACCAGTATTGACGTAACTACAAGACAAATAGCCTGAAATTAAAACCCATTCAAAATAAACATAAACGATTAAATTAAAGTCACTGATGGAATTGCAGAGGGAAATTTACAAGAAACCCAATGGCATTCATCATAAGATGCCGCATTGACACCAATAACTTAAAAGATATTTGAATAAATACATTTTTAGATACTCAACATGAGGTATCATATTTACCAAATATCTATATATTTTAATCAATATAAAAATAAAAAATAATTAAATGTTAACAAATCTATGCAGTCATCTATACCCAACTTAAATTTAATGCATTTAAATAATTTAGTCAATAAATAAAAAAATAAAAAATGGAAATGATTAAATCAGCAAACTCAAAATATTTTAAATTAAACATCAATAATTGATTTTGAAATCTTAAGTCAGATTAAAGTTCATTTTAAAACTTAGGTTTAGCTTGTCAATCTTAACAAAAGTTCTTAATTACTTTTTTTAAAAAAATTTATCAGTTCATGTCTTACAGTAGAAGAGCTCCCAGTTCCTGCTGCCAATTCCTGCAAAGACTTTATTAGTTATAATTTCATGGAAGACTGGTTTGTTGTTCATACCGTAGTTCTCAATCCAGAGACTGCCTTAGCTGGTTCAATCCTAGTACTATTTAATTGCAGTACCCATATGATTCAGGGTCTGCAACAGTACCATTCATAATTCAACAGTTATTTCATTTTTAAATAAGTGAGAGATTGTGACAAGTTTGTCTTATCACCCCTCTCAAAAAAATCAAGCTGGACCTGTCTTAATTTGGATATTTTTAGTTTTATAGTATCCTCCAGATTCATTGAACATAGTTTCCTGTTCCAATCATTTTCATTACGATCCGAGCATTGGTTTGCTGCTTCTATTGAACATCTAATTTTTTTGTTCTCTTATCTATATCTTTCATCTGACTTTTTTATATAAGAGCCCCAAGGGCTAGTTTGCTTTTCATTTAATTTATAAAACAATCATTTCCATTTACTGAGATTACATAGGAATTTTTTAACAAAACATTTATCTTTAAATCTTGTACTTTTTTCTATAAAAAAGTATGTTCAAATACTTTTTTATTTATTTTTTAAAAAAAAAGGAATACTTCTAAAGCTTTCATTCCATCTGTGCCATATATTATATACATTAAACAACTTTTAATTTTCAGTTTTTAAGTTGTTTTTTTCTTTTTAATAAATCAATTTTTATTTATAATCTTTTTATTTTAATTTAAAATAATTAACGGCACATTATATACCATTACACTACATACTACTTCTTAAAGTATTTGGTACTGTGTACATTAGTGATGGCAGTTGCAAATGTATTACTACTTGACATGTATGAAATAAAATAGATATAGAAATTGATTATCTACTGCACGTCACTGTTTAAACAAAATAATGACTAAAAGGAACCAGCAATCACAAATGATGTTACAATCATTTCACTAATTCATAACGTAAGAATGAGTTTCAGATGTAACAAACATAACCTGAATTGATGGATTGACAGTTGTCCATTTTTATCAATTATATCACCTCAAAACACAAAACTACTTTACTCAAACTGACATCTATTCAATATAAGCTTAATCTAGCTTGTCTATGCAGCAGCACGATTGACCTCCAGTCATAATTTATAAATGTACTGTTTTAACATATTATTTATTTTTTAAATAAAATGGAAATAACTGATTTAATTAATATACAAACATCTAATAACATGCCAAGAGATTGTGATTACAAGCTAAATGCCTTTTATAAAATATATTTATACGATTATTGCTGACTAAATTGTTGTATGATAAATAGAACTACAATCTCTTGCCATACCTGCTCATAAGCAGATTAAATAAATAACTATTTAGTAACATATTTCATTAGATAGGAGATAAATAATAATTAACTAAAGATTAGTTTAAACTTTATACTTATTTTTTAAGCAACAAAAGTTCATGATTGCTCTTTAAGTATCAGCACTGTTTATTCTTAAAACCATAGCTACTGGTGGATGAAGATTTAATTAAATGACCATTCAGACTTTACTAAAATAATTTGGCCATTATTTCATCTTGGTTTAATGGATTGTTCTTCCTGTAGCACTGGTTATCAGACTTTTACTAATCTCAGGTGGATACATAGCAAACACATGTTCAGGTGTTTTTTCTCTTATTGATGGTTTTTTTGGGACTCAGCAATGGATTTTTAGCTTTCCCTCTGCCAACTAGACAGAGCAAGGCAAATAATGGTTTCTCTACTCTTGCATGGTAGATCTGTCTGTCACTAGAAGATTAACTGACTCACAGAATGGCAGAAGAATAGAATCCTGGACGCCGACAAGAATAATGAAAGCAGAATAATAATAATTCTCAAATGTAATTTCCAGCACTATTTATATAGTTTGGAGCAATCTTCTCTGTAAAATTCGAATCCACCACTTGTCTTTTGGATCCTCTGATCTATTGGCTATAGATAATTCCTGAGACTCTGCTATTATCTGAGCTTATTTGCCCAATGCCATATTTTCAAGCTTTTACCTTTGAGTGGGAAGAACAGCCTTTTTAATTAAATAAGGTGAATTATTTATCTTCTTATTTTAATCTCTTGATTGGTTTACAAGCATTTTAATTTTTTTTTTAGAATGTCATTTCCACTTTTAATTATTGTTAAAAGAAAAACATCTTTTTTGCGTTTAACCTTTTTAGTTAGAATTAATTATCTTTTTTTTTTTTTACTAACTTTAAAAAAATGTTTTCTTTTTAACTTAGTTTAACAAAATAACTTTATAATTAATTACCTATACATTTATCTGTGCATTTACAATATAAATCTAATTTTTATTTATTAAAATTTGAGTAAAACTTCTACTTTTAAATTTTATTCCTAGTTTTTATCATTACCAACATGAAGTACATATATATGCATATATATAGTTTACTGGTCAAAAATGTATGTCCATCCAACAAGACTTAGAATCTGAGCAAAAGTACCCTGAATCCAATCATGCCTGAGATACACAGGTCAGGAGCAATCATGAATTCTAACCTATTTGCCCATTCCCCAAATCTATAACACTATGGACAACACCTATGGTGATAGTACATAAATTCATTATTTTCTAGCCCGGTGCTACAGAATTTTGCATGAGAACTCAGCTGATGATGCTGATGATAAGAGATTGAGTGAATCTGAAATATAAGTTAAAAACATACATAAATATATTAATATCAATACTTATGCACTTATAACGCTCGTTTAAAGAAGTTATATGTTATTAAATTTATTTGAAGCTTAGCGCTTTCAAAGCTCTATGGCTTCATAATCATAGCTGTGCAAAATAAAAATAAAACGGTTGATAGTGATGAGGGGGAGTATTCAAATTTATGTTAATTAGATGTTTCGGTATACTATTTAAAATATTGTATGACTTAGTTTGTTCATCTTTTGGAAATGGCAAAACAGGTGTCCCTTCTATTAATTGATTGGTTGGCATTATTTATGAAATATGCCTCCTTTATTTTGCACCTATGGTCATTACTCTCTGTACAACCAATCAATTAATAGAAAGGACACATCTTTTGCCATTTCCAAAAGATGGACAAACTAAGTCATACAATATTTTAAATAGTATACTGAAACATCTAATTAACATAAATTTGAATACTCCCCCTCATCACTATCAACCATTTTATTTTTATTTTGCACAGCTGTGATTATGAAGCCATAGAGCTTTGAAAGCGCTAACCTTTAAATAAATTTAATAACATATAACTTCTTTAAACAAGCATTATAAGCGCATAAGTATTGATATTATATAATTTATAAGAAGTTTATAAACAATTTTTTACATAAATATATTAATGAGATTCGAACAAATGGATCAAGTTTTAAAATATGAATATTTATTTTGACAAATTTCAAGATGATTTTATATATATAATCAACTTCACGCATTTTAAACTTTATTTTGGATACAAATATTTGACAATCTTGCTTCAATTATTTTATTTTAACAAATATCAGTTTATTGCAGAGTTACAATATTGAACGTATTTTTGGATATTAACTTTATTTAATGTTACAAAAATAGATTTGGGTAATTGGTGGACTTTTATATATTTAGAAACACATGTAATGATATGATAATACAGTTTCGCTGTTTATACGAATTCATAGGATACCCTTGGCCTTTGATACATAACTTTGTTTTCATTTATAGCATTTATTTATGACAATTAAATAAGGATACATGATGACCCATGAAGTATACTAAAAACATTTATTTAATTTACATTTTCGACATTTAACAATCAAATATTGTGAAACTCTATAAATACGGGAATGTCTTATTTTAATAAAGGGGAGGGCAGCTTCATGAGAGGTTGGATCTAAACTCAAACGAAAAATATTTAAAGAGAAAAATGTTTCATTATTACACATCATTACAGTTTATTTTGCTAAACAGGCTAAAAAACGAACTATAAGAAATTGCAGTGCTAGCATAATGTCAGCGAAAGGCCAAACAGTACCTAAATGGAGAGGTAGGAAGTTGCTATAAATCTGGATTATGGTAAGTCCATGCAGCGCTTCAACTACACTAACCAGTTTGTCCCAGGGAATAGACTTATACCCGTTTCAAATGAGAACACTAAAGAGATGGAAGGCTTCAAATCTTCTGGAATGAGGTATGGACAGATTCGAGCAGTATATAAATATATACTTTGAGGAGCAGAATGACAGAGATGATCAGGACTCCAGAATGAGGTACAGGCGAACCACATCAAAGCCCTTATGTGGCTCATTAATAATGTCTGACATATGCTAGCTTTGCTATTATAAGAATATGAAATCATTGAGTTTAAATACTAACATAAAGCCTTAAGTGGTTTAACAAATACATAATGATATGTTAAAATAATGACCCATTTAAGATAAAGTCATTCATCAGAATTTAAAACTGTAATTAATGAAGCATGCATGCTCCCCCTTCTTGAATCGATACTATTTTGTTTAACATAAAAAAAACTAAAATTCACACACTTAAAAGTGTGACTAACAAAATAGAATTAGGTCACTAGCCTTTTGGTGATGATGATCAGTAAAAAAATCAATAAAGTTAATGGACACCCATATCCACCCCAGATTGAAAAGTATTTATGCATTTTGTATAACTTTATGATAAAATCTTTTTAAAAACATATATTCATTTAAAAGACAAACTCAATCTTATGAGCTATTTAGAAATAAATAACAAGAACTCATTAATCCCCCCCCCCCTTTTTTTTTTCTATTCCACAGTGGGATATAGAAGAAATTTGTAAGACTGGGTTTGATTGGCATTTACAAATAAGTAAAAAAATATAAAAATATCATTAAAATAAATTATAACTGCATTAAATTATAAGAAAAACAAGAAAGGTGAGTTGGATGAAAGATTTTAGTGATATTAATTTCGATTGTAGAGAATCGACACAAAGAAAATAATTATTAATTTAACATACTCGCTGATTAGCGAGTCAAAAGAGATTCAAAATAAAGAGAACATTAATTTTCAAAAGATAGAAATTAGAATTCAGGTAATGCGATTATAATGACTATGGACTTGTTACCTCATGGGTCTATGAAATGATGTACAGATGAATCTTCTGTGGAAGGCAGCATTCTTTGAGTTTTGTGGTAGGCAAATTCTATTTCTGCTAAAATATGTTCCTTGGCCTCGCTGGTTTTCTGATAGCATGGGCACCCTTGATTGATAGGAGTTCATCTTTGCACGGCAAAGAGTTGAGCTGAAGATGGAGGGGAAGGTGGCTTAGGCCCCTCTACTTAAAAACTATTTCAAAAATCAAACATATGTGGAGTCAGCTAGCAACTATTGACCAAACTCTAACACAATAGATTTTTAGCCCTATTTATACCAGTTTTGAGTTATTTAAAGAATGTGTTTAATTAAACTTTTTAACTCAAATGCAATCCTGAATCTACAGAAATATTTTCTTTATTGTCATTTGAGATGCAATGGCTAGATAACTGTCCAAAAATAAATTCAAATCAATTTCCAGATTGGAAATAGATTTGATAAAAATGTTAGCAGCTAACTTAAATCAATTAGCTTTGTTTTAAATTTTACTTTCATTAACTTTGATTTAAACATTCCTTTCAAAAGTATGAAACAAACTAATGTTCACATCCCTTTAATTACTTTTGGACACTCAACGGTTGCATCTTCCATCTTGAATTTTTATGTAATTAAAATAATAATAATTACAAAATATTAAAAATATAAGTAAAAAAAAATTTTTAAAAGACACAAAATTATTTACAGCATTTATTATTTTTAATTGTATATATATGCTCCTGTAATATATGTATATCTCTGAGTCGCATCCATTGAAGTTAATATTTAAAATAATTAAAGAAAATTTTTATTTAAGATTTATATTTATAAATGTCATAGACCCTTCTCAGAAACACACATGTAACTTATAAACATATGATAAAAAGAAGCAGGGTGAAATGTGGGTTAAGTGGTAAAATAGTGATGCTCGATCTTGGGCTAAGATCGACTGCTACAATAGATTCACTTTTACACTCTGGTTTCTCTGATCCATAGCTTCTCTTTTCACATCACTTTTACAATCTTTTGGGATCTAACATGATTTTCAAAGTTTGGTTAAGAGTTTCTGATGTATAGCTTTTCTTTTTGCATCATCTCAGTAACCTTTTTTTTTTTTCTAATCTTTTAGTGATTTTTACAATCCAGCATAAAAATTGTGAATATTTATATATATTAGAAGAAAAATCTAAATTTATGTCTAAATGTTATACAGATATGTAATTGTTTACTAAAGAAGAATTTCCTCCTCTTATTTGTTAATGAAACTTGATGTCATTATACAATTTGATAATTTTTGACTCCCACACACCCTCACATTGAACATCAGGCCAGGAATTATTTCTAATAGATTACAATGGAAAAACAACAATAGATTCTATATATTCTACATTAGCCAGAATTAAATTAGATACTTTCAGCTTATGAGCATGCATGTTAGCAGTGACCTAATAACTCCAAAGAGTGAGCTAATAACTCCGAAGATGAAACTAATTTTTCAAAATTAAAATACATTTAATACAGTTGTACATTGTTTATACATAATAGAAATTTGTTCTCTGATAACCGTTGATTTTTTTTTTCAATTTATTTAATAAAGAGATATTTAAGTAATATTTACTAAGGCTGTAACCTCAAGAATATGCGTTTGAAAAATGCGAAAGTAGGGACCTCTACAGGTCTTAACCACAAGCTTATGCTTTTCAAACGCATATTCTTGAGGTTAGAGCCTTAGTAAATATTCCTTAATATAATAATGTGCGTTTAAATAAATTTATAATTACAACTTTAAAGAGATATTTAATAAAAATTGTTTTAAACTCATCATTACAAGTTTTCTTTTTGATTAAATACATTATATTTAATGAAATACAAACAGTATTCGTTTTTGTGGCCAATAACATGCGTCTGACGCCATTTGAATCTGGGTATTACTTAGAAGGTTTTCAAGTAGCTAAATACTTCTTTGCAAAATTTTTTTCTTCCTTAGGATAACTATTCTTAACTAGTAATTCATATTAATTAGTACACTTTTAACTAATATTAGCTAAAAACAAAAATAAGGTAAACGCAAACCCCATTTTAACATGTAGTATTATCTAATTATTTCTCTGAGATCGGAAGAGCACACGTCTAAATAAACTATCGTCCAGTGAGATATTAAAAAGTAGTTATCTTTTACGTGTACATTCTATGTATGTGAATATATTTCTCTTCATGATATATATTTTGTGAAAATAGACAATAAGATTGAAAAGTGAATATTTTAAAATTGAATTAAGCTGACTGAGAAATTATTTTTATTAATTAAATCGGCGTAAAGAACATAAATATTCAAAACAGTGAGGTGGGTTAGGGTGGGATGGATAGTTAAATGATTCCGAAATAAAACATCGTATTATCTTAAGTAAAAATAATGTTAAAAAAGACTTTAAAACATCAAGATATATTAATATGAGAGAAGTCTATCGTCCAGTGAGATATTGAAAAGTAGTTATCTTTTACGTGTACATTCTATGTAGGTGAATATATTTCTCTTCATGATATATATTTTGTGAAAATAGACAATAAGATTGAAAAGTGAATATTTTAAAATTGAATTAAGCTGGCTAAGAAACTATTTTTATTAATTAAATCGGCGTAAAGAACATAAATATTCAAAACAGCTAGGTAGGTTGGGATGGGGTGGATGGGTGAGTGATTCCGAAATAAAACATCGCATTGTCTTAAGTAAAAATAATGTTAAAAAAGACTTTAAAATATCAAAATATATTAATATGAGAGAAGTCTATTAAATTTCATGTAGTAGAATTTTATTCTATTATTTTGATCTAATATTCATCAGAATAATGAATTCGTATTACCTTTTGGAACGACTTAATTATATTATTTTAGAAAAGATTTTTTTTTTTTTACTTTTTGGCTATTATTCAATTTCTAGAAGCAAGCGAAACTATAATTTACTATTTCCACCTTCTTTGAAGCAAACAATAATTTAATCAAGAAGCAAATTTATTTTTTTAATTTAAAAGGCAATTTATATTTTTTAGTCATAATAGTTGCAGCCAATAAGATTATAAAACACTTGAATGCCCAGTATTGATGTAATAATCTAATATGTGAACAGGATTTGGAAACTACTTTCTAACTACAAATCCTCAAAGATATTTTTCTAAAAAAATTATCATATAATTTATCATTAACTCCTACATACTTTGTCAACTTTTGAAAATCGTGCGCGCACGTGCGTATAACGAATGGTTAATTAAACCCAGCAAAATGAATATATAGATACATTTACAACGGCTACACACATTAAATGTAATGAAAATTTACTGATCTCTTACTATACGTACATCATTCCATAATAGAAAACTCATTCATATATCACTGGAACCAAACTTAACAACACACACCATCACTACACAGATGTGACAATCTATTGTCCATAAATTAAGAAATGCAATTAAAAATAATTGAAACTCATGTTATAACTAGCAAATCAGGAAAATTATTAAATATATATATGATATAAACATTGGAAATTAAGGGATTATATCCGTATAAACAATCAGAGAGAATTTTAGTATCAAAAACAGGTTTATTCAACTATGTTTACAATAAAAGAAAAAAATATAAAATAACATATATTTGATGTTACTAGATGACTATCACCAAAATAGGCAAAATTCTCCATACTGTAGTGCCACTCAGTGATCATGTGATGTTTAGTGATTTAATACCAATCCTGCCTAATATGATAGTGATGGCTATGGTTATTAAAGAACTAAAGACATCAAAATGTATGGGTATTGAACTGAGTTCAGACCTATATGACTATATATGTTAATGAGCTTGGATTGTAAATATTATTGTGTTTTCAATTTTATTCTCATAGTTTTGTAGTTAAATAAAGATAAAAGATGGCTGCTGGAAAGTTGCATTAAATCCTAAGGTCAGTACTCTCAGATCCAAGGCTCCTCACTGATGAAAGCCACAAGCTAGAAACTAGTCTAGGGATATTGGATGAGTAGGCTCTAGATAGGAATTTTATGCACAATCCTTCTGGCATCCATTGATTACTCTAGCTTGCACTGAGTGGTACTACTGTATGGAGAGTTTTGCCTGTTTTAATAGATGATTATCAGCTAATAATTGACAGTCCTGAGAATAAACAAGTTTTCTCTAATAACCTATATTAGCTTTGTCTTGAGTTTAAATGGAAGTGAAAGAAAATCCACTGTGTGTATATATATGTACACAGTGTCTAAATTAAAAACATTTAAATCTTAGTAAAACAGAAAAATTATATTCCTCAAGAGTGTATGGATAATATGGTAATAAGCTTTTGCAATTGCTAAGTCATGCTTTCAATACATAGCATCTTTATCAAAGCAAGACTACAAAAAAGATTCAAACTTGACCCAATATTTGATAACTTTAATGATAAAATATACAATCTATAATTAATTATCATCAGACTTAAAATATGTAAATAAATTATATTTTAATCTTAGCAACATGTGAAAATTATGTTTCACAAGTGTGGACAAGAAATAAATAATATGGTTATGATCTTCCCAAATTGTTAACCTGGCCTTTCAGTACAGAACACCCTTTATTACAGCAAAATTTCCATATATATATATATATATATATATATATATATATATATATATATATATATATATATATATATATATATATATATATATATATATTATATTGTGGCCATCTGAATGGGCACAAGGGTTTAAGATACTTTGTATCTTAATTAAATAGTTATATTATATTTTAAAAAAAAATGAAATAGCCTTAGAATTTTAAATTTATTTTTTGCTGGAGATTACTTAAAGCTTGAATATGGGTTGCTTATGCAGTTTACTGACCACTTGATAGGTATCTATTAGTATTATTGTGGTTAATGAGGTATTTAATGTAAGGAAGGGAGGTTGTTTATTAATGGAATTGATACATTATTGTCAGAAAGATGCAAAGTTATCCTATGTTAATATAATATTATTTGAATGGTTTCAAAATCCTTTATTCATTAATTCTTATTCTTTTGTCAACAGTTAATAGCAGTTTCAATTATATTTAGTTAAGATAGTTCAATATTTAGGTTGTAGTACATGTGTATGCATGTATGACTCTGCATTATGTTTCATTTCATTTTCATCTTTAATAACAGCAAACAATAGTTCATTCACAATAAAAAAATTTAAATTACAGTAGTTAACTTAAATAATTAACAAATATATATTTTTTTCCAATGATCAATAGATAGTTAGATCAATGAATTATTTTATAAATTGAATAAATTATTAATCATTTTTATTTGATAGTTAGTTAATATTCATTTTTCTTTCAAGTTTGTAAAAACTATTTATTTTATTATTTGTATTTTTTTTCTTGTCTTCATTTAGTTTTAAAAATCAAAGTGATTTTTTTTTTTTTTGAAAAGATTTGTTTTTGCATATGTAATTAGTTAGTTAGCAAGATGCATGGGAGTAACCTTAGGGAAGGCAAATGAACTCGGCTAAAGAGAGCTATTAAAAAAATCTCCAGTAGAAAATTGGTTTTTTGTAATGTAATTGTAACCAGTAAACAGTGGTTCATGTATTGTAAAAATTAAAGCTAGTTGCTGAAGTCAAATTGACTTTGAAAAGACTTTAGAGTAAAAACTTCCAAAGGAGGTTCAGAACTTTATTATGGAAAAAATTAATTAAAAAATGCAATTCTAAGGTTTTAAAAGGGTACATTGGTTTGATTTACTCTCTTCGATTTAAACATTTCTGAATTAATCCCTTTATAACTATTACTCTTTTAAAAATGTGTGTTAATAACGTCCAGTCTACATTATTTCACTTAATTGCCATTTTAAATAAGAATGGTTTGCATAAATGTTATTGTTGTATCATTAAGCAATGTGTTTTTTTTATATATATGAAAAACGCATGCAGAACTATACTACGGAATATATTCTAATTTCTCACTATTTTTCGCATTGTGTTTTTGTGAAGATTATACATAGACTTAAGGATATGTCTATTTTGATAGATCATACTATGTTTAAGTTCATCATAAGGAGATAACAGTATTCATTTATTTGATATTTCTGGAACAAATACGTATTTTTAAATTGAGGAAATAAAATGTAAGCTACTTCTGTTTAAATTGAATAGAAGGACAGAAATGCGGGTAATTTTTGTTCTCTTCAATAAGGACAGAATATAAAACAAAGCATTATTAATTATGGAATTACTAAGGACAATTTAAAGTATTAAATGCTATTCAGAAAATACTAAGGATAATTGCGTATTTAGTCCAGAACTACAATGGAGAATTTGGTATATTTTCAGTATAATAAAGGAGAAATTAACTGCTTGTGTGTGATTTGGTACCTCAAATAGATATGCTATGAACACTGAAAGGTGCTGGGCATATTTAAGTTATGCTTATATTTTTTTTAAGTTATACTGCAGAAGTGCATTTTAGTTTAAATTCAGTTTGGAATGTGTCCCATATTGTTTCGTAAACCTGGAACCAAACTTTGCAAGTGAACTTTTATTTTAAATTACAAAACTAATAACTTTTGTTTCTCTATTTTTTTTATTGCTTGTCATAATTAATGTATATGATAGGTAGATAGGCTTTATTTATTATTATGTTGTTTATAATTTGGGTATGTTGACCATCAAGAACGTTTCTGAAGCGTATTTAAATGAGGAGTATGCCAGTAAAAATTGATTGTGTAAATAGGTCTTATTGTTTCTTTATGAAGGTGAAAGAAATATTTTTTTTAAATATATTATCAGAAAGGTTTACATTTATTTTGTATACTTTTTTTTTTTTTTTCATATGTCATAGCATTGGCCGGGACGCGAACACACAGACGTCTGCGATCTCCAACTACCTGCTTGCAAGGCAGCTGCAATGACCTCTTGGCTATTTTGTATACTTTATTATCTCAAAGTGAAAATTTTGTTCTTTGTTTAAATCAACGAACTTATAATAGAAATAGTTTGTTAGATATGAAAAAAGTTCGTTAAATTTTAAAAAGTAACCTAAAGTTTATTAAATTAAAAGTTATGCCTTAATGCAATATTTAGTTATCATGTTACCTGCTTAGTGTGTAATTTAGAGTTAATATTATATATACTTTTTATTCGCGGGTGTGTGTTTGTTTTGCACAATTATAATATTTGTTTGAAATTTCGTACACTGTCGTATTCTAC